>VNJW01001683.1:0-22927 GCA_008042615.1 Drosophila auraria | reverse complement strand
TTTTTTACATTAATTTCCCCATCATTTCTATGGCAGCTATAAGATATAGTGGTCCGATTTCGGCCGTTCCAACATATATACTGCGTGCTAAAGAAATAAGACTATGCTGAAAATTTCAGCCCGATAGCTCAAAAACTGAGAGACTAGTTCGCGTAGAAACCGACAGATGGACAGACGGACAGACGGACAGACGGACAGACGGACAGACGGACAGACGGACAGACAGACGGACATGGCTAGATCGACTCGGCTGGTGACGCTGATCAAGAATATATATACTTTATGGGGTCGGAGATGCCTCCTTCACTGCGTTGCAAACATCATGACAAAATTATTATACCCTCTGCAAGGGTATAAAAACAGCATTTTAAGTAAATCAAGGCAAATATGAGTTTACCAGACTCCCGTTTGGACTTAAAAATGCCCCTTATATTTTCCAACGAGCGCTAGATGACATTCTTAGAGAACATATAGGAATTAGGTGTTTCGTCTACATTGACGACATTATTATCTTCAGTAACAAGTGGGAAAGCTACAGTCGAGTGTGACTGACTGTAAGATACCCGATACCCAAAGCTTTGTAGGTGAAATTAAACAGCACATGAACATATAAAAAGGAAATGTTGACAGATAGAGAGAAATATTGCTAGAAACATGTTGAGCAACACTCAAAAGAGACAAATGTTGCTAGGAACATGCTGGGCAACTCTCAAAATCGACAAATGTTGCAAGCAACATACTGAGCAACAACCAACAAAGACAAATGTTGCTAGGAATATGTTGAGCAACACGCACGTGCGCTCTCTCTCTCTCTCTCTCTCTCTCTCTCTCTCTCCCTCTCTCTCTCTCTCTCAGAAACTTTATTGTTTAATAACTTCTATGTTTATCATTCGATTTTACTCAAATTTTCAGAACACGTCCACTATTCCCTACTTATTAAGCCTATCTATTTACTTTACGCCGAAAATCACGCATATGGTTATATACCGTTTTTTATCATTTTCGGGGGCGGAAGTGGGAGTGATCTGCGTGCAACAGATTCCAATGTTGTCACCAAATTTGGTAACTCTAGCTCTTATAGTCTCTGAGATCTGTTGTTTCACACGGACAGACAGACGGACAGACGGACAGACAGACAGACGGACATGGCTAAATCGACTCGGCTGGTGATGCTGATCAAGAATATATATACTTTATGGGGTCGGAGATTTATCCTTCTGCCTGTTACATACATTCTCGGTTGGCACTAACTTATAATACTCTTGTACCCTATGGGTACCGGGTATAAAAACGAAGAACGGAATTAAGAAAAACCCGGAAAAGGTGAGAGCAGTCGTCGAATTCCCCGAACCAAAGACACTTAAAGATCTTCGTTCCCTTTTAGGACTGTCAGGGTTCTTAATTACCGGACTGGCAAAGGTTCAAACGGGAACCTTCAGATTAATTCATATTATTGACATAGAAGAATACGAAAAAACACTTGACAAAATTAATTACACTGCTAACTATAAACTAAAAACATACGACCCAATATTGCCATTTATAACTGAAGAGATTAAAATTTCGAGAAATTTAATTAATAACCTCAAGATTAAAAGTAAAAGGAAAAGACATTTAGATTTGTTAGGTTGCGCCTGGAAATGGTTAGCTGGATCTCCCGACAATAGAGATTTCGAAATAGTTCAAGAAAAAATAAATTCAGCATTAACTAACAACAATGATCAAGTTATTCTAAACAGACTTATCGTAGAAAAAATAAATAATATCACCCAGGACAATGCAAATCTTATAAATAGCTTAAAATACGGAGGAGACCCTCAAAAAGACACTAGCTCAATATTAATGTTTCAAATTAAAATGCTTAAAGAAGAAATTGTTAACTTAAACCACACAATACAATGGGCAAAAGCAGATATTAGTAGCACCCAGATATTAGGAGATGAAGAGGTAAATGAAGTTATAAAAACACTAGATCAAGACCAGTTGCCATACACTAATTTGAAGAAGCCATGAAAATAGCAGAAGTAAGCGTAGCAAGCAATGGGCCAACACTTATTTATATTATTAAAATTCCTATAACCGACACCAACTTTTGTGAAGAACTTTTAATCAAACCAATAAAAATTGGTCAATATGTTAATAAAAATCAAAGCGAAAATGTAATCAAATGTAAAGGAAAACTTTTTGCAAAAATTTCAAAATGTAATAATTATAATGAGAAAAATAATGATAGACATAAGTAATTCCTCTTGCATACCAAATTTATTAAAAAGTCGCCCTGCCACCTGCACTCGAATCAACAACCAACAAATTCCAATTATTGACGAAATCGCACCTGGAGTCATTCTACTCAACAAATTCTCCGGCAACGTACAAATAAACGGGACATCCACAAGTCTCAAGGGAACCTTCGTTATCAACTTCAGCAATTCTACAATTAATATTGATGGACAGACGTTACCAACAAAGACGCGGTGCACTATCACCCGATGCCAGCAATTCTCCAAACTGAGATGACCTTGGAACTGTTAAAGACAACATCGCATACAGCCGATTTTCTAATAAGTTTCATAATAATCATCGGACTTACAGCACTAGCATCCCGCTTCTTGATTAAAAGGGTCAAAATACTGCACATCAACAAAATAGCTTCTGATAACGAGATCAATGACCGCACCGAGCGTGGACACTCGGTTTTAAAGGTGGAGGAGTTAACGCAAAACGAATTCGCAACCGAAGTTGGCCACGCGCATCCGGTATTGCATCAGCAAGTAAAAGTGCAAGGGCAACTTCCCGGCTTCGGTCAATAGCTCCCAAAGAGTGCTGACTGCAGTGTCTGATCCACTTCCCGCTGCAGCGACGACAACGACAAAGCTCCGACGTTGGCAGAGGCAGCGACAAAGTTATTGGGTATAAATATGGCAATTACTGTAAACATAATTTAGTTCCAATTTTTGTGCAAATAAATACGGACCAAGTGTCCTACAAAATATTATTTTTTAAATATTAAAAACCATCGTGTTTAACTTATATATACGTGTTCATGTGTGAACAGTTTCTGTCACTTGGTGCCTGATATGGGCTTTGCGGGGGCCTGGCTTAGAACATTTGCAGGGCGTGACAATTGTTCGTTGGGTTGTGCCCCCGGAGTTAGTCTGGGTTTAAAACCAGAAACAGCAGATCCATAGATCAGTGGTGACCTGGAATCAGTACATTCAGAGGTAGCTACAGGGGTTGTGCTTGGTTGACGACCAGAAGTAGCATATACTTAGTCCACTACTGAGAAGCCGCCAGCGATATGGATTCTGGGAACAGTGGTGACCTGGATACAGTAGATCCAGGGGTAGCATCACCATATTGGATATCGTCTTCATCACAAGAGCGGCAGGGCTGAGCAGCCAGATAGGAGAAGAAAGGCCTGGAACTTGTAAGAACGCATTAGACGATGTGAGCTTAGGTGATATTATTATTGAGTCACTTAACAGTTTTCGGTCCGTCAAAATCAGTTCCGACTTGCGAAAGCGACTTAAAAGGTCGTTAAATCCACCGCATAAGGACTGATACTCAAGATCTGTCTGTCTTATGAAAGCCATTATGTCGACTTTGATGTTTTAGCAGCTAGGGCATGTCCAATCCAAGTTTTTATTGGTTCCTATACGATCAGCAACTAGGGTAGCATTATGCCCAGAGCCTGTACACTTCGCGTGCACGATGTTTTCGCACAGCCAGCAGCCAACTCCGGGCTGCTTAGTTGTTAATTTGCCATTGAGTTGGCATGGAGCGATGCAGCAGTCGGTCATTGTTTATGACTAGGCGCTTAATTGTTTTTTTGTTTTAATGCACGATTGGAAAACAATAATAAGCGGACACCATAAAAAAGGCCAGCTTAGTAAGAGCTTTTTCTTCTTTGGTGCGTATGAATGTTCGCGACACAAAAAGAGAACAAGTGCAACAACAATCACGCTATGTAAGTGATTGCGGTAACCATAGGCAAACGGATGAGCAGCAAAACGAATGTACAATTGTTTTGCTGGTAATTATGTTATGTGAATAATTAAAGTTACTGTCTTTTATATCGATTGAATCTTTTCAGATTTATAGAGATCACTGAAAAACTGACAAGATATACGAGGTGTGTTCAAAAAGTATCTCGAACTTTGTGTTTTTTCAAAAAATATTTATTTACTCATGAATATCTATTTTGTCCCCTTCAAAATAATCTCCTTAAGATATTATACACTTGTGCCAACGGTTTTTCCAATCTTCGAAGCACTTCAAAAAAATCATTTTTTTTTTATCTTGTTCAGATCCTCCTTCGATGCCGTCTTTATCTCGTCAAGCGTACCGTAACGTCGTCCTTTCATGGGCCTCTTCAGTTTAAGGAACAAGAAAAAGTCACAGGGGGCCAGATCTGGGGAATACGGTGGCTGCGGCATCATTCGTGTGTTGTTTTCGGCCAAAAAGTCGCGCACAAGCAACGATGTGTGAGCAGTTATCGTGATGCAAAAGCCAATTTTTGCCCAAGGTAGCTTCTCCGTTCGGAATGCATCCGCGCACTTAATTTCGTTTTTCACACAAAATATGATACAGGTTCCTTGATTCATTTTTTTGAATAGTTAAAAATCGAAGACGATCACAAAACACGTGCAAGCAAATCAGCTGTAAACAATTAAGTGTACATTCAAAATGGTCGAGCTTGTCGGCATAAGTGAGAGACATGAGTACCCACATAACGATATCAAAAATCTAAATTCGAATATACGTAACCTGCGAAAATTCAAAATTCTCGGTACTTTTTGAACACACCTCGTATACAAATCTGACTTTAATCGATGAAGTTTACGTAGAGAAAACTTGATCAGAAGGTAGAGCAAAAGAATACACATCCGATAACGGCAACGTCTCTCTCGATTTATAGAAATTCTTTTGATACCCTTGAATTAGAAAAAGATCAAGCTATTTAAAACCAATATTCTATACTTCACAACTATTTTTTAGTATTTATAATCGCTGCTCAAAGTTGGGCAGTATTTAAAGAAAAGAAGATTTAAATTATTTTTTCCAAAAAAGTATTTAAGCTCAAAGAAAAACAAGTAAGAAAGCTACAGTCGAGTGTGCTCGACTGGTAGATACCCGGTACCCAAACTTGTTGTTATTGTTGTTATTTAAAACCAATCGCAATACGAATTACACTTTTAAAACCATTTATACACTTACTCGAAACACTCGCTTGATTGCAGCCAAAGAATGAAAATTTTTGGCACCTGCCAATGGCATAGTGATTGCTCTCTCTCGGCACTTTACTATAAAAATAATGTCGTTTTTGAAGACATAAACGTTATATAGGGTGTAGCCTAGAGGTCTGAGTGCCGGGTTTGTGTGGTTTTTGGCAAGATCAGCATGAGTTCAAAAACCGCTTCATCCAAATTTTTTATTTTTATTTTCTTTATTTCAATTGCAAATGGTGTTTTGTCTTCTTTTTATTTAATTAATACATTTGATGTCAGCTCTTCCGAAGTTTAATAATGCAACAATTTTGAGCAAAGCTAATATTGTTAGTTCTCATTTATTCTTGCTTACACAGTTTGAGTGGCTCAGTGGTCGGAGTGGCCGTTGTAGTTAAGTTACCAAACCAAAACCAAAATTTTTTTTGTATTTTTTAGCTTATACATTTTTGTTTTCTTTTATTCAATTTTTTTTTTTTAATAATCATAATAATAATAACAGAAAATTATTGAAGAAAAAGAAGTAAGAAAATTTCCCCTGCGCCTGATGTTGAACCCTCGACCCGATCGGCTGCATGCAGCTTTGCAACAAGCATTAGGTGTCCTGATAGACCCTATCTACAAATGCCCACTTTATGTAGATTTTACTCAAACCGCACAATCGTATTGATTTAGTTAATGTATTTACTTTAAATTAAATATTAAGACTATAGCTTGAATAAAGTTTTTTTTTTACTTTCGGAGGCGGAAGTTTAAATCAAACTTGATCTGCGTGCAACGGGTAAGAATGCCATCTGGTGGCTCTAGCTCTTATAGTCTGTTTACCAACACGGACAGACGGACTGACGGACAAATTTGGCTTCGAGTTTCGATTACATCTGTCATACTTCGAGTGCAGTAAGCATTCGAATTCATACTACAACATGCTTTACTTTTCCATAAGCTTGGCTGCCTTTTCCGCTAGTACTCGCCTACTTCAAATTGAGCAAGTAGATGCTTTACTGACTGGTATACCACAAATATAGGACTGTAATGCAGATACATTACTGGCTGGTTATACTACGTGTATAGAATCGTAATGCAGATGCTTTACTGGCTGGCATACCACGTATATAGGATTGTAGTGCAGATGCTTTACTGAAGGGTATACCACGTATATAGGGTCGTAACGCAGATTGAACCGAATGGAAATAGTTTTATATTTCTAGCAAAATAAAAGATATTCCGCACTCAGTTTTTTCAATATTTTATATATTAATTTTGAATTTAAACTAAAAAGAAGAACAAAACTTATAAAAGTATTTAAAAATTTAATAATAAAAATGCGTCTTGGGCTCATCTTTAAATTAAAAATAACTTAAACGTATCTTCTTAGGATATAGGATTATTTTATTTCTCTGCTTCATTTTCCTTATTGACACCCCCAGTTTGTTTATTGTGTTTTGCTTTTTCATCGAATTTCTTTTTTGGAATGCGATCTTTGTTGATCCTAAATGCATCCGGATTAAGTTGTAGTTGTAAAATGTAGCACCTTTCATTCAACCCATCTTCTTTAACAGCATCTATATGTAAAAAAAAAAAAAACAATTAGCAGGAAATATTTAGACTTCCGCCGTATATTACGCTTGCTTAAGCCTCTCTGGAACATTTTACACTTTTAAAACTCACAAAATCTTTACCAAAACCTGAATTAATTGCTCTTAACAACACACCCGACACATACTTCTACTTGCAAAAAGTAAAGTAAGAGATGTCAAGACAAAGTTATATACATATAAAAAAAAAAAATTACACAAACAACAAGCAGTGGAAATAGAAACTTAAAAAAAAATACACACAGTCGCAGGTGCCGAACACAGTAATAAAATAACAAAGCAAATTAATATAAGCCGAACGATTGCCGAAGCTTTCAGGCAGGACCAAAAACAACTTCCCATTACAGTCCTGTGTTCTAACAGCTAGAGAAACGATTACGAATGTACCTTCGACGATGCATCTTGTAGAATTACCACATTCGGTCGTAGCCGGGTTACGCCACTGGGTATATACTTTATGGGGTCGAAGATTCCTCCTTCTGCCTGTTACATACATTCTCGGTTGGCACTAACTTATAATAAAAACCCTTGTACCGGGATAAAAGGAGAAAAAAAAATATTTATTTGTAACAAACGTGAATTTTTTATGATACTTATACATTTTGACTTTGAAAAATCATAAGTAATCTCCAAAACGCGTAGCACCTTCTTTAAAAATAATTTTTATAGGTTGAACAATTATCTATCATATGCCTTTTAATTAACTCGATTATCTTACTTGTCTCTACTGAAACAGAAAAGTAAGTAATGGAAGTGTCCATTATCACACACATTAATTGTCTACATTTGTCACACATAGAACAGCCATGCTGGCGAGGAAAGATCCCGTTACGGAGAAGGAAAAGCAAGAAGAGAGCAGAAAATGGCCATCTCACAAACCGTCACACCATGGCAAAGGCACAAATCAGAAACTCCAACACAGACAAACACAAATCACCAATGACTTGACTGAGAGAGCATGGAAGGATCCCGTTAGCACCACCCGAGCGGAAGAGTCCCGTGGACCTCAGCAAAACCGAGGTTTTTTTGAAACAAGCGACGGTACCGACAGTTTTTTCAACGAGACACGGATGCAAAAGGGTCGCCAACAGTCGCCGGCGAAGTGGAGACGCAGGGACTCCGAACCTGCGTCGTCGGCTACGAGATATCGGAAGTCGAGCTCTCCGACGGGGACACAGAGGCAGGTGGGCCGGCTGAGGCATCGCCAGCACCAACACTGTCGGAAGAGGCCGGCGACTCGGACGTCACACCCGCGGTCTCCGAGGACGAGGACGATGGATCGGAGCCCGTGAAGTGGAGTCACTCAAGAGCCTATGCACCTGGCTGCGCTGGGGTACTGGGAGAGGAGGCTCGAGGAGGCCGAATCCGAGGAAGCGCGATTGTGAGCAGCCGCCGTCGACAACCGTGGCGACACCGTCGCCATCGCCACCACTATGTCACAGTGCCCACACAAGGCGCGCGGTGGAGACTGAGGAAAGGCAGCAGGACTGAGGAAACGCAGGCAGTCCCGAGAGGGGGGTGGATCAAGCTGCCCTAAGCATGGGAGCAGCTGGGAGCGCCGCAGACCGCGGTACCAGCAGGGTGCGAGCTGGAGGAGCAACAGCTCATGGGACGACAGCAGGCCGATTCTGAGGAAGGCAGCTAGACGTCGGAGGACAAGATGGAGAAGGGGTCGTGGATGTGGCCCGCCCCGGCCGGAGCTCACCAGCGGGCGGAGCGGCCAGCGATGCTACGGCAGCAGTCACTGGGAGAAGGTACCCGCGGACAAGTGGCTGGAGAGCATGTCCAGGAAGGAGAGATGGGCCAAGCTGGTCTTCGCGGGAGTCCGTAAATACCACCGCGTAAGGGTAGCCGGCTGCAGGGTATGAATAAAACACACTCATTACACAAACAATAAAAGGTGATGTCTCTCGGCAACCGGGGTAGCGAGCGCCGGGTCAACGACCGGGCATGGCTCACGAGCCAGAGACGGAGGCGAGGCTGCAAAGGCGCAGCAACGGGGCGAGCGAGGAAAGATTGGGATGCTGGGGGCCAGGGGCAGCATTTACGGAAGGCATTGTCATTCATGAGCATAGAGCCTGGAAAGAAACGTTAAGTTAGAACCGGGAAACGGGTAAAAACAAAAAGATTACTTATAGCATTATGATACTGCATTAATAACTCCATTGGCGTATTCATTAGAGGCTTGACAGCAACCATAGGGTTTTACCTAAGTGCGAGCAAGACAGCTATACGGCACTTTCAATGAGAGATTAATGCCATAATTGCTTATTAATTGATAAACCCGATTAGGTATAAACTACCAGACATAAAATGAGTTTAATAGAAAATACCGTCTGTAACGCATAAAAGTGTATCTAAAAAGTATATTAATGTCGCATTAGACAAAACGGTCTCACAGAATATTTTGGTTTTTGCTGAAGGTTTGGCATAATTTTCAGCGCATATACTGCACAAAAGCAAGATAAACAAACAAAATAAATCAGTTTTCGTCAGCATGGTTTTTCCGCAGTGAAATTTTTCAATTAAGAATTAACTAAATCTATGTACAAGAAAAACTGTAAAAATCAGTTAAATGGTTTTCATATTAATTTCTGCAGGAGTATTTGCATGATGACTCCAGAAATGGATAAATTGTGTACTGCGAACTCCGGTCATTGTTACTGTTTACCTTTTAAATTGGTCTCACCGTAGTCGCATTACGAAAGAAATCCGAACCAAAAAAGACATATAGTTGTCTCTTTCAAGGCTCTAATGACGAAGTCAATGAATGAAAACTTGTACGCTGTGTCATAGTCGTATTACCAAAGTTATTTTTACCATGGCGGCCACCAGAGTGACAAATAGCGATAGAAAATCTGACTGCTGGCAAGTGTCAGGCGATCGGCGATAGGACGATAACAACTATAGCTTCACTATCGCAAACCGCGATCATGTCGCGAGCCAGTCGCGAGAGTGTGGCCAGAGAAATAGTCAGTATTAAAATACCGACGCGGAGAAGAAAATACCGCGATCAAGCCGTTTAAAAAAAACGGGGTAAATGCTTTGCACTGTTTTGGCAACCGAACCACTCGACCTCTCATTCTCTCTCTTTTCAGCTGCTGCTGCTCACGTCACGTTTACATGGTCTGTGTAGCGGCAGAGAACGGGCAGAGGTAACGACGCATGAGACATGTTTTTTCGTGCGTGCAGCCGGCTCTATCGAATTATAAGACGTTGTCACGTCAAAAACTAATTTTTCGGAAGTCTTTAATATTAAGATTTGATGATGTCAGTGTGATAGTAAAACATCAGACTTTAATGTTACGTAATATAAATTTTAACACAGGCACGCTCTATTAAGATATCGGCTGTTAATAACAGCTAATCGGAGTGTCGTGCGCATGTGAGCTTGTTTTCGACAAAAAAAAATCTGTTTAAGTTATTAAAAAAGGCACTAAGCTATATTTTATTAAACAAGTTATAATGGTATCGAACGAGAATGGCTTGTACTACATGTTAATGATTTTCAAATGTTGTATTATTATACCCGGTACCCATAGGGTACAAGGGTTTTGCCAACCGAGAATGTATGTAACAGGCAGAAGGAGCCATCTCCGACCCCATAAAGTATATATATTCTTGATCAGCATTACCAGCCGAGTCGATTTAGCCATGTCCGTCTGTCTGTCTGTCCGTCCGTCCGTGTAAAACAAATGATCTCAGAGACTATAAAAGCTGGAGTTACCAAATTTGGTGACAACATTGGAATCTGTGGCACTTATATCAAGTTTGTTTTTAAATTTGGCCACTCCCACTTCCGCCCTCAAAAATTAGCTTTAGGCGTGATTTTCGGCTTAAAATAAATACATAGACTTAATAAGTAGGCAATCGCGGACGTGTTCTGAAAATTTGAGTAAAATCGAATGATAAACATAGAAGTTATTAAGCAATAAGGTTTCTGTGTATACTTCTTCTTCCTGAGAGAGAGAGAGAGTGCACGTGCGTGTTGCTCATCATGTTCTTAGCAACATTTGTCACTTTTGAGTGTTGCTATACATGTTTCTAGCAACATTTGTCTTCATTTGTCAACATTTCATGTTCATGTGCTTTTCAATGTCACCCACAATGCTTTGGGTACCGGGTGTCTCACAGTCGGTCACACTCGACTGTAGCTTCCCACTTGTTTTTTAGTATCGTTGTAATTGAGTGTTTTTAACAGCCTTTTTGCTGAATTAGTTAATAACAAAAACTCATGTTTAATTAGAGATATAAAAAGAGTTTTACCCAGTTTCATCTTAATATTTATACTAGGTAAATTAATTCTTGTTCATATGAATGTAATCTTAAAGTTCACTTTTGGGCACTCTCTCTAATTTATTTGACTTATAAAACACAGACGTATTACTAAATCCTTGTATACTAAAATCATAATTACAATGAAAAAAAAGCGGGTAAAACACGAAATAAACTTTGTAAATTCGATCGCTTGCACAGTGCAAAATCGAAATTGTTTTTTGATATACAAAAAAATTAGGACAATGCCCATTTTAACATACTGTATAACCTAAAAATACAACTTAAAAAAAATCTCATACAGAAGTCAAGACTCAACTATAGGCCAAGATCACACAAATCTTTGTTGTAAAGCGGGTTGCCAGATACGTTTCGATCGAAATCACTCGATCCGTCAGTGGCTTTGCTTTACGATCAACCAACCAACATAAGCGCCTGTTTAAACGAGCGCGTCTGAGAATCCAAGCTTGATTTAATTTAGTTTAGCCCCTTAAATATATATTGCTTAATGCCTTTGATTAATAAAAAAAATCAATTAAGTCCGATTTTCAACAGAGTTTGCTTAAATGACTTCTTAAGCTTGTCATGCTTCCGCCGGAGATGGGCTTTGTTGCTAAGGCGTGCGTCTGTCAAAGCAGTTGCTCGAGTTTTGGAAACGCGGTCAGGGCAAAATGGAAGGAGTTGATTTTTTCTTATGTTTATTTGACTTTTCAGATAGATTAAATCGGTTGATTATGGCAGTTTTCACGTCTTTTTTAAAAATTTGATGAATATCTTTAAATTCTTTACTCGTTGATCCACATAAGGAACATAAGTTAACGCATTGTAAACTTTTTTGCCAATCATTGACAGAATTAATTGATGAGTAACTTTTACAAAATTGGCATCTACTTCAACCATAGTATTAGACAGCTCTCGAATTTTCTTACATACTCTCTCATGTTCTGCTTGCGAAACGTTGCATGTTTCCTTCATAAATTCAATTTTTAGACGTCTGCAAAACCGAGATAAGCCAGGTGATGGCAGCGATTCGTGCTTACGTGGGTAAAGATCACACAACCTGGGATCAGAATTTAAATGAGATAAGGTGCTCTTAGACCTAGTTTGCACACCACGACCGGATATTCTCCGGACTTTTTGACGTTTGGTCAAAATATGATCTTGAATGGCAAAGACTACGAACTGCTCAGAAAACTTAATTTGATATCAGACTACGCTAGAATAATAATGTATCCCAATGCATTAAAATTGGCCAGATACGCAGCACAGCTGAATACTGCCAAATCACATGAAGCAAATGCTAAAATATATAATTTGAGAAGTAGAAATATCCAATTTCAAGTAGGAGATCAGGTTTATGTTCGAAACTTTTTGCAAAGCAACGCTAGCAAGCAATTTAGCCATAAACTAGCCAAAGTATTCGTGACAGCTACCATAGCTAGAAAACTCAGTCCAACGTTTTATGAGTTATCTGGTAAAAATGGAAAGAAAATGGGCGTATACCACGTAAAAGATATTCAAACAAGGTAGTACACTTTCCCTTTTCAGATTACGATTCCTTTCGACACTCAAAAACATAATCTGTGATAGTGAAATAAGAAATAAGCAGATTTAACTAAACAAATAAATTCATAATAATTATTTTGAACTCGATACAAGACAATTTCTTTTTTCGGCAAACTAAGGTTAATAGAAAGTTGGTCAAAGAATAGTTGTCCCTTTCGCACTTCAGTGGCCGCGCTCAGTGCCTGGAAAGATCCCGTTAAAGCTCGCTCGACGAAAAGCCTTGGCAAAAGTTTCAGCGAACACACGATCATTCCGCTTTATCTACCTAGAAACGAAAGACGTAAAATTAAGAGCAGAAAATCAATGTGAACAAGACCACGTGCCGTGCTACACAAAATCAAACATAAAACAGGCAAAACGATTGTGATTCAGTTCTGATTCTAAAACGATTTAACATAAAGTCGGTGAAGAGATAATTCAAGTGCGTAAAGAGTGCGAAAGCAGCAGCTCTGAAATCGCGAAAGTAAGGGAAGTGAAAGAAGAAAGTTTAAATCCAGGTAAATAGATACTCGTAAAGGAGCTATTTTGTGCAGCAACTGATCCAGAGTGTCCTTATAGAATTCGAGGTTACTGTCGGTTGGCCATACGCACGCCCTGCCTACATACAAGCCGCACGTATCCACACACACACGTGCAGGCATAGGTAATGCCCATACATACAAACGTCGACTTGTCGCTTATGAAAATATGCAGAAGTGCTGCCGACAGTGACCGTNTCGCGTATGAAAATCTGCAGAGGTGCTGCCGACAGTGACCGTGACCTGATCTGAAAATTCGACAAAAGGGAGAGATGAAGCAGGAACACGTGTCATTGCGTAAGCGAGATAGATAAAGAAATACGAAATTTGCCGTGAGTAAAGCTAGGTCGCTGAATATAGGGTGCTTCTGGCACTCGACTCGATGAAATAAGAAACTGGAAAAGAAGGAGAAGCAAAACGTGTTGATGTTGCTGCTGCCGATGGCCGGAGCCATATAAGAAAATTAAATAAAGTAATTTTGGAATATACTTATTTAAAAATTTCCTAAAAGAAACTCGTTAAGCCTTAGACATGTAAAATAATTATATTCAATGTAGTTTAGGCTTATAGAATAGATAGACTTAGGAATTGAAACAAAACTTTAATGGTTGAAACGAACTGAAGTTGAAGCGAAAACATTGATAACAAAGATTGAAAGTAACTGAAAAATGAAGTAATTGAATTTAATAATTGAAGTGCAGAATAATTGAAGATGAGTTGAGTAACAATAGTTGAAGATGATTTATTTAAATATTAATTGAGGAAAATTGAAGTTGACGATTTAGTTTGGAGTTTAGGAAAATTAAATTTTAATATAAATATCAGAACTCACCTTACTCCAACAATGACTATAAATACCCTTACTTAATTGATACTTCTTAATTCATATTATACTGTAATCTACATACCTATCTCTATATATCTATTTATGTTCAGTCTCAGCAATATGTATATGCAATAACAAAAGTAGCGACTATCAGGTCAAACGCGAATGCATATTATGCTGACATGAAGAAGTCGAATTGGGCACAGTTTCCCATTTCTGCATAGATCATAATACACAGTAACCCACATTTCTTTTACACACAATTTCGTTGAGATAAGCATATTCTTTATACTTTGTTTAGCTATAAATACCGTTAAGTTTCTTCAATAAAATCAGTAATTGTTTTGACCACAACGCAAGCTTTACTCATTTCCCTGCATTCAACAGAGGCTGTCGCTGAGTCTTCAGACCCTCATATGCACCATTCATAGTCCAACTGGTTCATGTTCTAGTTGCGACGACACAAGGCAGACAGTTCAAGTACTGTATGCCAGGCACCTTAGCATACACAATAACATTTGGTGACCCCGACGGTCTAGGAAACATCCTAGATCCTTAAAGGATTTGAATCATCCTTTGGCTCAGAACTCAGATTTCTAGCCGTTCCTAATCACAGGAAACATGCTACCTTTCAAGAATTTCAATCATCCTTTGGTCACAATCTCAAAGTTGTCAATCAGGCGACACTTTGAAGGACTTCATTATCCTTTTGGCTCAGAACTTCTAGCCGTTGATCACATTCAGTGATCCCTATAGGAAACTATCCTGGACACACTTCTCAGAGTTGTCAACAAGGCGACACTTTGAAGAAATCTTCCAAGTCATTGTTCAACTTCTTCGACCATCGACGGTTGCGAACAGGAGCGTATCCAGCTTTTCAGCAAATAAAACACTCCCAACGGGTTAGAAGTGAAGTAACACTATAATGGCTAATACAAAGGAAGAGCAAGCAGTCGCCGAGACGTTAGACTTGCAAGAAAAGATCAGTCAAGAGACCTCGAAATATATCCGCAACTACAGAAAGGATTCAGCGAGCCAAATTATCAAGCCAAATTGGCCGCCATCGATGACGCATGGAATCGGTTTTGCGACGAACCACCTCCATATTGCTGAAAAATATAGAACCACTGAGTATACGAAGTTCTACGATGACTGTCGTGACACATACGAAGAATATAGAGCGAACATGCTCGACAATATAGAACAATCAACAAGCCACGCTGATGCAAATCCAGTAGCGGGAAGTATACATCAGCCCATGATAGCATCTGACAACATTCACTCACATTTATTTGGAGCTGTTCAGTAAAATAGTGTACACTTTTTTGAATTGAATAATTCATTTGCTCATTTGAATGTATCCATGCAGGTCTCTAGTACACATAATCTCTCCCACTGCACTTCACGTGCACAATCCCCCGTCACGTAAATACAGCTGCGAGAGATTTGTGCTTTTTTATACGAAGGGCTTCTTTGAAGATAAAGAAATTATCTCTCGAGAGCTGCTCGTTTACATAGAGCGCAGCCGGCGAGTCAAAACCCAACAGGTGTATGCTCAGTTGTTGTTTTGTTGAGCGTCGGTAATCACCTAGCGCGCGCAGAAGTGAAACCTTTTCCCTCGTGGACTCCAATTTGATAATAGTTGGTGGGTCAACCAGAGTGTGCTGTGACTTTCGGACCTGGAAAATGTCGCGGACTCTCGGCGCAGGGACAAGGTTCATTGCGAAGCAGAGCTTATTGAATAGCGGCCGCAATTTTTATCGCGTAGTGCAGAGTGTGTTATAAGGAAGACTAGGAAGATCCCACGAAAATCCGACGAGCTTAGCACCGAGCAATGCTAGAAGTGCACGAACCCGAATCTCCCTATACACTAGGCTACCCGTAGTCTAGTGAACACTGGTCTGGAAACCCTCACGGGCAACCGTAGGCCCTTGCTGTCTGCTACAATTTTCAATCGTCCGAAGATTACAGAGGCTGCATTCGTTGTTAGGGGAGTTCCAGTGTGGTCTATGGTTTAGTGGCAACATTTCACAGCGAGCCCGGCATGTGAGAGAGATGGCGTGAACATCACTGATGATAAAAAGTTGTCCAAGGTTGTGCGACAGGTTTCTGTAGATATTTCGTGTCTCGCTCTGAGAAGCTCGGGATAAGAAGTCGCCTTTTTCCCTTTGCAGGATGCTATACATCAGCCTTCGCTGGGAGTCTTCCCAGGAATCTAGCCGATCGATGTCGACTTCCAGGTCGTATGCACGATATAGGATGGACCACTGGTTAAAGATGTGCGATTTGTTGTTAAGCATAATCTTCAAAATTACCTTAGGCAATCTTTTATCAGGCATGCATAAAACTTTGCGGATATATTGAAAATGATTTTGTAGACAGAAAAGGTGGATTGCGTAGTTAAGGCTACTGCGTTAAAGCCTAGAAATGCGCTTTATAAAAAATCTTTGTAAGCTATCCACTTAATCGTACCGGTCGATTTTCCAAATCTTCGAGGCGTTGCACATAAGTGATCTAACAGTTGCTTCGAAGAGTCTGAACTTGGCACTCGGGAGAATGTGGCGCCTTCCAACGAATCCTTTCCAGGTACGGTTGATGGCCATTCTTCAGCCCCTTAGCCTTTCCTAGATATGTTCATGTCGCAGGCCAAAGTAACGCCCAGGTATATAAACATTGAGACCTCTGCAACCTCCAATGCGTTAAAAGTCCACCTGAATGTGTCAAATCTACGACCTCTGCCCACGTTGACCACCAAGACCTTAGTTTTGTCCACATTTATATGCAGGTTCCAAGGGGCGCTAAACTCTGCAAGTTTTCTAAGCATTGATTGAAGCATAGCCGGTGTCTCTGCAAGTAAAGCTATATCGTCCGCGTACATTAAAGCCTTTAGCCTTTACTTGCAAAGGCATATGCATATATATGGTTTAATTAAAAGTAATGCTTCTCAGTTTTCAGACCCATACACTAAACTCTTCTTATTTGATTTATTTGTGTGGTCTAAGTTGGAGTGCGCTTCATTTATCTGGAATCCGACTGGGGCCATACATATACACTGCCTTGAACGTATACAGAAACATTTTCTATGTTTTGCCCTTAAATCTCTAAACTTTATTGAACCGTTTCCTTCCTATTCCGCTAAATTTCGACCTGATAGCAGGGAAATAGATTGTCCTTACTTACCAAGTAAAGTTAACTTTTCTGTGCCGAGTAGGCATTTAAGACCTTTTGAACCCTTTCACATTCCGGTACTCAGAACGAATTAGGCCCGTAATAAGCCTATTTCCAGAGCCCTACATTATTTTAATAATTTGCCTCTTTCCATGCGATTGTACCCAACATCCCCTAGGAATTTAATTAAGATGGCTCTTTACCTGAATCTTTTAAGTATTAATGTTTAATTTAGTGAGCTAGCCACTTAAGGAATATCTGTTGGCGAAAAATAATAAGTAAAGTTGTTTGGGTAGAACTCGGAGAGGTAGCGACTATCCCAGACTGCAAAGGTGTTTTCCGAGTATATCCGGGCTATTGCAACAATAAGAAGCGAGGAGACTCCCAAGGTGTTGAGTTTAAGAAAAAGACGTCGACGGTTTATTGTATCAAACGCACCTTTAAAATCCACGAAGCAGATAAATAAGCCGAGTCGGTCTAGCCATGTCCGTCTGTCCGTTGCTACGCAAACTAGTCTCTCAGTTTTTGGGCTATCCGAAAGCAGCAACTTTGCAGATAGTCTTTGCAGATAGTCTTTGCAGATAGTCTTCTTTCTATTGCAGATAGTATATATGTCGGAACGGCCGGATCGGACCACTATATTTTATAGCTGCCTTAGCTATTTTCGCTATTTTTAAAGATATTGGTCTCAAATTAAATATATGATCCATTAATTATATTTTAGCTATACATTTTAAATTTCATGCAAATCGGACCATGGCGTTTTAAATTAAATATAGCCATACATTTAAGATTTCATCTAAGTCGGACCACTATATTTTATAGCTGACATAGGAATGATCTGGACAAATTAGTCGCTTTTCGTTGTTTTTAAAGATATAAAGCCATACATTTAATATTTTATTGAAGTCGGACCACTATATCTTAGCAAAATCGATTATCGATTATCAAGTTGATTAGTTGTGCGCCAAAACAAGCTCCAAGAAATAATCAAATTATACAATAATTACTTAAAGTTTAACTTCCAAAATCCAATAAGTTTTCTTGGGAAGTACCTAGAGTTTGGTGTGTTCCGGTATTTTTATATAAATCTGTGTTCCTGGACATTTAAAACCAACACAACATTTTGTGCAATCCGACACAAACAAATGTCTACATTGCCAAGCCGCAAGTCATAAACAACAACACCTGCAAGATAGCTCAAGACACACACTTGCACAACATCCACTTTCTTACACCAACCAATAAAAATGGCACCCGTTCCCAAGCGTAACAGGGAAAACTCATCTGGAGACACCAAGGCGACTGCAGCCAGCGAAGCAGCTACTTCAATGGTGATCAAAATCCTTAACAGCAGATTTGAGAAGCAGGATCAGATTAACGCCAAGAGATTCCTGGAGCAGGCGGATTTCATATCCACCAAGATTGGGGAGTCGGAGCAGCGCGTTCTTCAAATGTTCCACGACCGAATTGAAGGACTGAGCCGGGACATGCTGAGTCTACTCCAGCGCGTTGAGCTGTTGGAGAAACAAGCTGATGATGTCCAGGGCCTACGGGCCCAAGTCGGCAATCTGGAGAAAAAACTTGCTGACCAGTCAACTTTAACTGTTGCGCATAACATCCGTCCGCATGGTGTGCCTTTCGTCCAAGTTGAATCCCTGCGATCGCTCTTCAACACCCTTTGTTATTCACTGGGTTTAAAACCAGCACCGAGGTTGCGAGACATCTTCAGGGTCAAGCCAGCGAATAGGGCGAACAAAGTTGTTGACCCTATTATTGTTGTCAAGATGGAAAATCAATTCGAAAAAATTTGATTTTTACACGCGGCTGCAACGTTCAGAAGAGAGGCCAAACAACAACTAACGCTACGTTTGATGGGCTTCGACTCGGATGTTCTCATTTATCTGAACGAACAGCTCACAGAGAAGAACTACAACATTTTCAAGAAAACGATGCAGATGAAAAACAAGTGAGAAAGCTACAGTCGAGTGACCGACTGTGAGATACCCGGTACCCAAGGTATTGCCCGTGAAATTAAATAGCACACGGACATGGAAAAAACAAAAAGTTGACAAATAACGTCAAATGTTACTAAAAACATATAGAGCAACGTTCAAAAAAGACTAATTCTGCAGCTATACGCAGCTGCATTACGAATTAATACTGCGCTCGAAAGCACGCAACACTTTTTTTCGCTACTGCCACCCAAAAGCTAAGTGCTCAGACACGCGAAATTATTCCTAAGCAGTGCGATAGAGCGAGAGAGCATGAAAGCATTAATTGTTTAATTACTTTCATGTTTATCATCCGATTTTACTCAAATTTGCAGAGCACGTCCACAATTGCCTACTTATTAAGTCTATCTATTTACTTTAAGTCGAAAATCACGCCTATAGCTAATATACCGTTTTTCATTTTTTTCGGGGCGGAAGTGGGCGTGGCCAAATTTTAAAACAAACTTGATCTGCGTGCAACAGATTCCAATGTTGTCACCAAATTTGGTAACTCTAGCTCTTATAGTCTCTGTGATCTGTTGTTTCACACGGACGGGCGGACAGACGGACAGACGGACATGGCTAAATCGACTCGGCTGGTGATGCTGATCAAGAATATATATACTTTATAGGGTGGGAGATGCCTCCTTCTGCCTGTTACATACATTCTCGATTTGCACTAACTTATAATACCCTTGTACCCTATGGGTACCGGGTATAAGCACAAGTAATTGACTGCGGTCTTCTGCAGCCGTTCGCTTGTGCATGTCAAGAAGAATGAGAGGAGGAGAGTAATTTGCGTTGACAGCTTGCAAAAGCTCTCTCAAGTGCAAGCTGTTTCAGATGATCCAGAGCAAAGCTCAGCAGATGTAAGCAGCGTCACGGAGTCTGCTACTCAGCAGGAAGATAAGACTCTTTTTCGCTCCTAATAATCTAACTGTTGTAATTATTTCCCTTCTTAATTTTACTCTTAAGAACTATCTCATTAGTTGTTTTGTCTCTCTTTCTGTGTGTTTCTATAAAGCCCTCTCTTCAAAAATCCGTGTGCATCTGCAATCTCAACATAATATAATAAAATTAATATTAATATGCAAGCCAGTATACATATTACAAAGCCGAATAAATATGAAATGGTCAGAATATTGACAAAACAAAAACAAAGTCTACATTTATGTCTCAGAGTCTCGTTAACAAAATGGATGAATTTGGATATATGTTTCTCCAGTCCAATATAGATAAAATTTGTGTTTCAGATACGTGGTTTGTCCCAGACTTAAATAATTCATTAATTGTTTGTGATAGTTTTAATGTTTATCGTTCTGATCGTATGAGGCATGCAGGAGGTGTTGCTATATTTGTTAGTACCCGTTTAAAATGTGAAGAAGTTCTTAAACTTCCAGTGGTCAGCCCGATTGAATATCTGTTTCTAGAACTCACTAACCTTCGAAAAAATAATAAAACCCTTGTTGGCTGCATATATAGACCATACAAAAATACTGATTACTCGAACCTGATTGACACGCTATATAACCTTTGTTTGACGTATATGAACATTATAATATCTGGGGACTTAAACAGCAATATTTTGGTGGAACGACAGAAACTTTATTGTTTAATAACTTCTATGTTTATGATCCGATTTTACTCAGAACACGTCCGCAATTGCCTACTTATTAAGTCTATCTATTTACTTTGAGCCAAAAATCACTCCTATAGCTAATATACCGTTTTTATCATTTTCGGGGGAGGAAGTGGGCGTGGCCAAATTTTAAAACCAACTTGATCTGCGTGCAACAGATTCCCATGTTGTCACCAAATTTGGTAACTCTAGCTCTTATAGTCTCTGAGATCTGTTGTCTCACACGGACAGACGGACAGACGGACATAATTAGTTCGACTCGGCTAGTGACGCTGATCAAGAATATATATACTTTAAAAGGTCGGAGATGACTCCTTCTGCCTGTTACATACATTGTCGGTTGGCACTAACTTGTAATACCCTTGTACCCTATGGGTAGCGGGTATAAAAATAACATTTTGTTATATGATCAACTATCAGTACCTGCTTTCTTCTTTTGACGTAAAAATTAAAACTTGACTATAAAAACCATATTTGGAATTGGAATGTGATCTATACGTTGACTTCGGTTACTATAGTCCAAGAAAAAGTTTAATACTTATATGATTCCGATTAAGACTAAAGCAGGTTAAGGTCCAAGAAAAAGTTAAATACTTATATGACAAGTTCGTTCCGATTAAGACTAAAATTATAAAGCAGGCTGCCAGTTCATGGTTTAATACATACATAACAAGTGGGCAAGCTACAGTCGAGTGTGACCGACTGTAAGATCCCCGGTACCCAAAGCATTGTGGGTGAAATTAAGCAGCACATGAACGTGGAAAAAATAACATTTTCTGACAAATGAAGACAAATATTGCTAGAAACATGTTGAGCAACACTCAAAAGCGACAAATGTTGCTAGGAACATGCTGAGCAACACCCAACAAAGACAAATGTTGCTAGGAACATTTTGAGCAACACTCACGTGCGCGCTCTCTCTCTCTCAGAAACTTTATTATTTAATATCTTCTATGTTTATCATTTGATTTTACTCAAATTTGCAGAACACGTCCACGATTGCCTACTTATTAAGTCTATCTATTTACTTTTCGGGGGCGGATGTGGGCGTGGCCAAATTTTAAAACAAACTTTATCTGCGTGCAACAGATTCCCATGTTTTCACCAAATTTGGTAAGTCTAGCTCTTATTGTCTCTGAGATCTGTTGTCTCATACGGACAGACGGACAGACGGACAGACGGACATGGCTAGATCGACTCGGCTAGTGACGCTGAATTAGAATAGACCATTTTTTTAGACAGTACAAGAAAAGCAGCAAAGAAGTAAATATTTTAATTAAGAATGCTAAACGAGCATTCTATTCCTCAAAATTTGAAAATGCAACATCCTCTCAACAAACATGGAGAGTCATCAAAAGTCTCAGAATAGGCAAAACAGTACCTGAAAAAAATGACGATATTGACGTAACTTACCTAATTCAAAAATGTGCTGACCTTAATGTACCTGAAGCTGACTCTAATGCTTATGTCTGCCCAGTTATAACTAATAATTGTATTTATATGTTTATTTTGCATGCGTTAGTCAGTGTGATATCCAAGAGTCTATTTTAAAAATTAAATCAAATGCTGTTGGCTTAGACGATATGAGCCCCAAGTTTATAAAAATAATGCTGCCCCACACATATTATAAATTTTGCATTTATTACTTGTATGTACCCTCGAGCAGTGGAAAATAGGAAAGATTATTCCAATACCCAAATCAAACCGTGATTCTAGGCCGATATATATTCTCCCATTTTTATACCCGGTACCCATAGGGTACAAGGGTATTATAAGTTAGTGCCAATCGAGAATGTATGTAACAGGCAGAAGGAGGCATCTCCGACCTCATAAAGTATATATATTCTTGATCAGCATCACCAGCCGAGTCGATTTAGCCATGTCCGTCTGTCCGTCTGTCCGTCTGTCCGTCTGTCCGTGTGAAACAACAGATCTCAGAGACTATAAGAGCTAGAGTTACCAAATTTGGTGACAACATTGGAATCTGTTGCACGCAGATCAAGTTTGTTTTAAAATTTGGCCACGCCCACTTCCGCCCCCGAAAAGCGTAAAAAACTTTATATAAGCTATAGTCGTAATTTTTGGCTTAAAGTAAATAGATAAAATAAATAAGTAGGCATT
>VNJW01001675.1:0-74937 GCA_008042615.1 Drosophila auraria | reverse complement strand
AAAGGAAGTGGGCGTGGCCAAATTTTAAAACAAACTTGATCTGCGTGCAACAGTAACTCTAGCTCTTATAGTCTCTGAGATCTGTTGTTTCACACGGACAGACGGACAGACGGACAGACGGACATGGCTAAATCAACTCGGCTGGTGATGCTGATCACCTGTTACATACATTCTCGGTTGGCACTAACTTATAATACCCTTGTACCCTATGGGTACCGGGTATAAAAATAACCGAAAACGGGTATTTTCACGTTGTGCCTGCAGTGTACAAGCATAGCAGCAACATCAGCTTATAAGTTTCATTCAGTAGCAACAATTTTTGAATACGGCAAACTCTCTTCATCATTTACCTTAATGGGATACAGGCTTAAATATTGCATAGAAAAATTTAGACTTTGTGAATTTAATTTTCATTTACTTGGGTGTTATTTTGTTAAGTGTATGCATTTCTCTCTCTCTCTCTCTCTCTCTCTCTCTCTCTGTTCTCTTGTGCTTTTCTTCCCTGCGGCTTCCTGACCGTTCTGTTCTGCGGTCAGAGCCGCGGACCAGCGAAGCGCGTAAGCTGGTGTTGATTGAAGAGTGACCCCCGACTCCGATTCCGTGTCGGATGTGGGGATGTGGAGCAGGTGCTCCCTTGAACTCGCCAACTCCAACTTCTGGGAGTTTTTTTTTGCTGCTTGCTGCCCTGTTGCTGCTGTTGCGATTTGCATGGGGAAAACGATGGCAAGAGTTGGGAAAAACGGTCTAAAATTAAAAGAAAATGCAGAGAGCGCGCTGCGGAAGAGCGGCAGAGAAGGAGAAAAATAAGAAAAGCTGAAAAGCAGCTGCCTCTGCCGCTGCGCGATCGGCGGCTATAAAAAGAAAGAGCGATCGCTTTCGGCGCTCACTTTTGGTCCCAGCAACCAAACGGCGTGCACCTCTAAGATATATAATATCCCAATAATACAAAAGAAGCTATATACTCAGCTCGATCAGATTCAAATCAAACCCGGAACGCAAAATACGCAAATTACCAAAAAAATTCAAAGACATTTTTCTTCTCGTTGTTGGCCTTTTTTTTTTGGTTGTTGTTGTTGTATCACAAAAAAGAAAAAAGAGAAAACAATCGTGTGCATTTTGCATTTGTGAGTGGATCGAATCGTATCAAAACGGAAACGGAAACAGAAACACTGAAGGAAATAGAATCCGAAGCCAAGGAATCAACGAGGAATTCCAGCTAGACTGAGGAGACAAGAAATCAACGAGAGGAGCTACTTCCAGTGTGAACACTCACACAAAAAATAACATAAAAAGTGAGTGGAAAAAAGGGGGAACCTACCCCTATATAGGGATTAAGATTGGAAGTGGAAAGCAATCGAAGTCGTCGATTTCTCGACTTATCGATTGGTGTGAAAAATCGATTTTAATTCTATGTTTTGCCAGCTCTAAATTAGATGTGGGCTTAAAATCAGTGATCAGTGAGCAGCGATCAGTGATGAGTCTTTAAAAAATATAAATTAAGATAAGAGCTGGAAAAGAAGCGAAGCTTTCTATTGCTTAATGCAAAAATCGATTTTAAATCGATGTTTTGCCAGCACTAATTAAGATGTGGGTTTAAAATCAGTGATCCGCAATCGGTAATCTGTGATGAGTGTTTAAAATATAGAGATTAGGATTAGAGCTGGCAAGGAGCGTAGTTTTTGATTTTTCGATGTTTTTGGCAGTGAAAAATCGATTTTAAATCGATGTTTAGCTAACTCTAATTAGGATGTGTTCTTAAAATCTTTGAACAGCGATAAGTAATCAGTAATGAGTGCTTTAAGAGTTATCTAGGCACCCAAAGGCCACATTAATTTTCAGTTTTATCTTCCAAGTTCGGAAAATTTCGTTAAAAAAGCAGATTAGCTGTTGAAACTTTTTTTTTTTAACAAACTAATGTTTACTTTGAAGAAGTAATATATTCCCTTTGCTTTAAAAATATACTTAAGCATTTTTCTGTCTTAATACAACCTTGGCCATATCTATTATTATTATTTCACTCTCTATTATTTTTCTGTTGTAACTAGACTGTAATATATCTATCAATACCCTACAGGTAGTACACCTTTTTGATAGATATTACTATTGTTTACATCTTAGACTTATTTTATTTTATTGTCTAGACATTTCAAGAGCTCTCTTCTCGCTTGAAACACTTTTTGTAATCCCTGAAATTTAGGCTTCGGGGGTATGAATGATGTAGCAGGTTAATGGAGACTTGAGGCTCGATGGGAAACCAGAGAGGGGCTTCATGCATATGTACATATAATGTGTCGGGTAATTTCCAGTTAATTCGAAATGGGGAAAAAACGGAAAAATGAAAAACGGCAAATGGGCACGAGATACCGAATTCCGGTTCGTCTTTCGTCTTTCGGGGTCGCATTCGTAGAGCCATAACTGGCGAGGGGCGATCAAAAGTTCAGGTCTAACGGTCTGTTTTTTTTTCGCTTTGTTTTGCTTCTGTTTTGGTTTTGCCCCCACTCCCCGCTCTTCTCCATCTCTCTATCTGTTTTCCACGTTTTTTCTGCTGTTTTTTCTTTTATTTTTCTCCACTATGTTTTCATTTCTGCCGCGCGCTCATCTTCCCTCTAATTTTGTTTTGGCCATTAGCCGTGGGGCCGCTTTGGGCCGGGTCTGGAAGTCCGGGGTCTGGGTCTGGGTCATAAAAGAAATGGTAAAATGGTAAAAAGTAAATAAACGCTGTTTGGCAATTCGCCGCACAAGAAACACACAAAACACAAGACACAACAATGGGCACACCGCACATTTCCATTGTTACGATGTTGTTTGTTGCAAAATTTAATTGGTTTTCTTTCCCACCGCCCGGGCCTTTGTCTCGAACTCTCTTCTCTTTCCTCTGCTTCCAGGCAAAAGTGTTGCGAATTCGCGGTGACAAAAGGCCCAGCTCTCGAAGCCAGACCCAGAAGCTCTACGCTCTACGGACCAGTTTGCCACCGCCACGCTCCAGACCATTCTGCAAGGCCCCAGCAACACCATGACGGATGTATCGCATGAATTGGGCGCTCTGCGCTTCGTGGTGGTGAGTAACCTAACCATTCATAATTATTCGCATTAAGTCTTTAGGTCAGAGATGCCCACGCGGGGCACCCGTGGAGCGCATGTGCCGTAGGTCTTACAGAAAACGACTCTGAATGTTGTAGTTTGTGGGAGCTTAACTAACACTTAAAACTATTCCTATTAAGGCTTTAGGTCAGAGATGCCCATACAGGGCACCCAAGGAGCGACTCTCGAAGGTGCACTTTGTGGGAGAGTTCAACGTTTTTAAATTTATTTTTTCTTAATGTTTTTACTTATAATAACTCTTCTAAATCTAGACTTACATAGATAATATCAACGTCACTTAGTCACCTGTTCTATATAATCCTTTAAGATCCTCTATTGGACTTTGTTCCAAACTCTTTTGTGATAAAGCTTGGAAAGAAATCAAAGTCTTTGATGTTTTATAATCAAAAATCCATTCGAAAGCGATAAGCATGTTGAATGTTTTATAAGCAAAAATCGATTAGAAGTCGATAAGCATCCATGTTCGATGTTTTATAAGCAAAAATCGGTTCTAAAACGATCGACATCGATAACTTTCAAGCTTTATTTTGAATATTCAGCTAAGTTGATGAAACACAAAGTATTAGACAAAACAAAGACTGATACTCTAAGGATTCTCAAAAGAATTTATTAAACATTAATTAATTAAAATTAATAAAAATAGTATAAATAACGCAAAGCAGATTGAGAAATAGAGCAAGCTCAGAGCCAGTTCTGCGTTGATTCTGAAGAACGTTTTTCCTAAGCAAACATTTCGAAATAAAACGAAAAGGAGGCAGCCGGATGGGAATAATCTTGGCCAGAATGTGGCAAAGGGATTTGAATTAAGATTCTCGGCGGCATCTTTGGAATGCCGCCACAACCGAAACTATAAAAAGATCTGCCCAACGACAACAGAGATTGTATTGTTTTTTCCGTTTCGCAGCGAACATCTCGTGCGACAAATGCCCGAAAATTATTTATGCGCAGCGCAAAAAACCACAAGAAATGCGTGAAAAACGGAAAATAAAATGAAAAAAAAAAAAAATTAAGCCAAAAAGAAACACTCGTAATAATGCAAAATTGCTAGAATAAATG
Source organism: Drosophila auraria (assembly GCA_008042615.1). Classification (NCBI taxonomy): domain Eukaryota; kingdom Metazoa; phylum Arthropoda; class Insecta; order Diptera; family Drosophilidae; genus Drosophila; species Drosophila auraria. Next base: position 70,779 of record VNJW01001675.1, on the reverse strand, counting down.
TCAAGCGAAATTCGCCTGGCTTTTGTTATTGGCAAGAAAAATGTTTGCCTTCGGTGTCCGCCTCTGGACCGCTTCCAAGCGAGCATGATTAAAAATCATTAGGATCGAAATGATATAAAGAACGCCCGTTCCCGTTCCCAGTCCCAAACAAAACAATAACCCAAGTGGCGGACAGTTTGTTGTATTTGTTTTAATTTGTCGCCACATGAATTGCCAAAACATACACCCATTTAGCATACGAACAAATTTTCGCACAGCGAACAGCAACCGAAAAAAAATAAGATCAAAACACGGAAAAATTCTTGGCAATGACCATCGCTCGGTTCGAGTTGAAATAGCAATGCTCAATATGCACGGATATACTATATAGCATATGTATGTATGTATGTATGGGGGCTATATAGCCCCCGCCAGAGGTATATAGCGCAGACTTTTCAAGACTGACAACGGCGCCGACAAATAGATCCCGAATAGATCTGTCCGCAAGAGACCAGACCACGTAACCAATTCGCGCCGGACTCGGACTCGGATTCGGATTCGGATTCGGATCCGGACCAGCTGCAGCTGACACAAATGTCGTCCCAGGAACCAGTCGTCATTCCACATAAATATGTACATATAACTTGTGTATAACTTGAATAGTATTCAAAGATTCACGATTTCTGGGCTACTTTTTCGATGGAAATATGTTTTGTAAGCTACTTTTTAAAGTAAAAAATCAAAGGACTTACCATTTGACAAGGCAATTTTCGGGTTTTTTTTATTTATTTAATTTTATGTTAATTGTATTTATATTTATAAATGTTTGAGACAATGTCAAGGAGCTAACTTAATGTTTAATTTCACTTAATATGTTATTTAACTAAGAAATTTAAATTTGAAATAACAGTATCCCAACTTGTAAGTCTTGAATAAGAGTTTTAGATTACTTAAAACAATGATATATTTTATATTACTTATATAAATTAATGAATTCCCTAAAAATTTGTAATTACTAGTAGAAAACTCCTTCAACTTTCGATTCCTCTAAGGTCGTTGGCTCTGCATTTCCATTTCCATTTTAATTTCCATTTCCATTGCGTTGAGTGATCTGTCGGACCCTTGTTTACAATATAAATATCATTTTTATCGCCCCCTCAGCTGGAGACCTGGGCTTCCCAGCACTTGAGGCGGTGCCTGCGAATATCGAAATGAAAAATTTCGAAACGAAAACTAATTTCCATGGACGAATTTATGCATTTTTCCCAGACTTTCACCTGCTTGCTTGTTTGCTTTATCTGCGTTTTTTTGTCGCTGTTTTTTTGAAAACTCTCACACCACTGCGAATTCTGGTCGCATTTCATTCATCGTTGGATTTATTTATAAGCGAATCCCTCTTCATATATGAATGAAAATCGCCGCAACTTGATTGACGAAATTTTCTTTGGATACGACCCGAGTATTGATCAAAGAGACAAATATTCAGAACGTCATTGCTGCGGCTGCCAAATAAATTGGTTCGAATTATATAAACATTGCTTGCGATTCATTCATGGGCAACTCGATCAGGGACTCCGTCGCTTGTTTGTGGACATATCGCCACATATCTCTCTTTCGGATCGTAAATAATAATCAAATGAGGTAAACAGTGGCGAGTGGCAAGCGACGAGGGGCGAGCAGCGAGAGGCTAGCGACGAGTGAGTGGTCAACGGAATGACTCTTCTAGTGCCGAAAATTGGCAGTGAAGGTCATTCCTGTTTTTCGTTTTTATTTTTCTCTTGCCTTTTATTTTTGCCATACGATAGGAAGTGTATATAATATATGTTTTTCTTTTTCGGTTGTTCGTCAAAAGCAGAATCCTCTCTGCCGCTGTCTTCCCTCGTTTTTTGTTTTTATTTATTGCCACGACATTTGTACATTCCTTTTGGTACTGGCTCACTTCGCTGGCATCTTGCACTTATTAGATGAGAAATTACACAAAATGTAAGACCGCTGTTATTTAATTGCGACCAATTAATTTTCTCGGCCGAATGTTGAATTCGAAAGCGATTAATTACGCGCCTGAAAGGCAAAAAACACGAATTTTAAATGTTCCCAAGCAATGGTTTCTGAAAGTTAGTCAAGGCGTCTTCATCAGCAGCCTTTGTTACAGTTAGTTTGCTTTTTAGAATCCGTTGGGAATTCTTGATACAGTAAGTCAAGTCAGTTATTGTAATTAATGTGTCAAATATAAAACAACAGTTTAAACAGGACTCGATTTTATCATTTTAACTTGAGATTAAATAAATTTGAATTACCCGCCATTATGGTATGTAGTTGGCAACGCGGAAAACCTGTTAAACTAGCCTGATGAAAGCCAGCTAAAAAATAGCTTAAAAAATAGAGAACCAGTGCCGGGAAAAGAGTAAAACAGGCTTTTTCCTCGAAAAGTATGACAGTACCGCGATCTTCAGGTCTTTTCAGGGTTCTTGAGCCTTTTTTAGGGTTTTTCCGACAAGTGAAAGCTTTTTAGTGTGACCTGTTGCCATGAGGGAAGAATTCGCTTCCTTTTTTTCTGGCGAATTGCAGCATTATTTAATTTAATATTTAAAAACCCTTTCTTTTTTTCGGATTAATAAAGTTCCTATTTCGACTCTTGCCCGCTTCCGTTGCAGGACTCACCGCTGTCCTCCAAGGTAGCCATGTTCAACAACCAGGCGACGCAGCACAAGCAGTCCCAGCTGCTCAATCCCTTCTCCCAGGACGGGCGCGCCGCCTCGCCGAAGCCGACTTTCTCCAAGGATCAGTATGGCAAGCCGCTGGCCGGCAGCCTCACGGAGGCGCGTGGCCAGAAGGCCAACATCCATGTGATGAAGGAGATGCTCGAGCTGTGCCAGATCATCAACTCGGAGGGCTACGACGTCAAGGACGAGCCCAAGATGCGTGTGATCCCCTTTGGCGAGCTGTTCAATGTGAGTTTTCGATGCGATCCCCTCTCTGGTGATCCCCGCTGACTCTGGAATTCCCTATCTCTTGCAGATCTACAACTACATCTCCGACAAGGTGGTGGGCATCCTGCTGCGCGCCCGCAAGCACAAGTTAGTGGACTTCGAGGGCGAGATGCTGTACCAGCGACGCGACGACGACGTGCCCGTCTTCCTGCTGAAGCCCATCAAGGAGATTCGAGCCGAGATGGATGCCAAGATCGAGGATATCAAGCGGGCGGCTAGCCCGGCACCGCCGCAGTCCACATCGGTGCTGATGGATCGCAGTGCCCACGAGCAGAACCTCAAGTCGCGCACTCCCTCGCCGGCGGTGGGCAAGTCCAAGCCCAAGTCCAAGTCGCAGTCGCCGGCGGCGCCCAAGACCAAGGAGGAGGCAGCCCCGGCTGCAGTCCCTGCTCCAGCGGAGCCGGCTCCAGCTGTAGCTCCTGCTGTAGCCCCTGCTACAGCTCCCGAACCAGCTCCAGTTGCGGCTCCAGTTGCCTCTGCTGCTGCAGCTCCTGTTGCAGCTCCTGTTACAGCTTCCGAAGAAGCCAAGGCCAAGCCAGCCCCTGAGGAGGCAGCTCCTGTCGAGACCAAGCCAGTTGCGGAGGCGGCTCCCCTTCCAGAGCCAGCGCCCGCTGTGGTAGTCACAGAAGCTCCGCCAAAGGCCGAGGCACCGCTGCCCCAGGAGAGTTCAGAGCAAGCACAAGAGGCTCCTGCCAGCACCCCCGCTGAAGCCGCATCAGCACCAGCAACAGCGCCGGCTGAGGAGTTGCCCACGATCGTGATCGAAGCCTCGGCCGTGTTTGTGCGCACTGTCAGCGTGGATCAGCAGGCTGAGCAGCCGGCGCCCAGTCCGGAATCGCAGCCTGCGCAGCCGGAGAAGGCCTAAGGTGGAACCCACGCCACGCCACGCAACGGCACGGCATCGTTGAAAGGAACTCTCGCAACTACTAAAGCGGCAGCTTTAAATTGCAGTAGTTTAGTGAACTTAGTTTAATTTATTATTAATAATTAGAGAAAAAACAAAACACTGAAGACAGAATCGAGAATCGAGAGCGACTACTTATTTATAACACGTGTATCGTTAGCGGTTGACCAAAGGATCCATTTCCTCAATTTTATAAATATTAACTTACTAAAATTAATCATAATCCGATATGATAATATATAAAATAAAATACACATAGACACCGTAAACATCTCCAAAGAACCACAGTCCATGGGGCAGCTGAGGGAGGCATCCGATGCACTGACAAATTTGTACCGGACGGTGATTAATAATGATTGAGAGATAAATCCTTCTGGTTGTCTATATCCGGCGAATAAAGCTTTTCTGACACATCAGTCATTTGGTGAATATAACTCTCTCCAAAGAGTTCAGCGGCCAAAAAACTCTTTCTAACTAAAATAAAATGAAAAGCATCTTAGTAGCCTTGATTTTCAAGATTTTCTCATCACAGTAGGCCTTTACTATAAGCTCCCCAGCCTTTGGGTCTCGTCAACTCATAATCATTCGAAGCCTCACAACGAGCAGACCAACTTTCTTTCGATCCGAAAAAAAACCAGTACAAAATTTCCTAGTTTTACAAGTTTTTCTAAAAATATTTTATAAATTTCCAAGTACAGAATTTTGATTTTTAAAGATGCGACCAAAAGTAAATAACTGCGCGAAATGTGGCCGCTTTACGTCGCGCAAGAACCGTCCAGTGAAAAAATCCAGAGCAAAGTGTCGATTAAGCGCTGCGGTCCGTCAACGAACGAGGCAAATGCAAAAGCTAGCTCCCTTTCAAATTATGAAACGTCGCCGCGTGCCGAAGATGCGGCCTTCCAGTAACCAGAGGGGTGCCAGGGCTCCTCGCTGCCGACTAGGCCAGGAGGACGCCCTCACAAAGACGACCTCGACACTGGAAGAAGAAATCGAGATTTCGCCTTTCATTAAGGGAATTCGATTGGGCCTAAGAGTAGGCAGGCAGCAGTATAGTCAGGACCCTGCGATGACTGCAATGTCTCATGATAAATTCCAGGGACTCATGCAGAGAACACAACTCCCGAATTTATCCGCCCTTTATAGCCCGGCTGAGCTATTGGCTGATAACATGACTTCCAGTAACCAGAGGGGTGCCAGGGCTCCTCCCTGCCGACTAGGCCAGGAGGACGCCCTCACAAAGACGACCTCGTCACTGGAAGAAGAAATCGAGATTTCGCCTTTCATCAGGGGTATTAGATTGGGGCTGAGGCACGGCAGGCAGGAGTATAATCAGGACCCTGCAATGACAGCAATGTCTCATGATGGATTCAAGGGACTCATGCAGACAACACAACTCCCGAATTTATCCGCCCTTTATAGCCCGGCTGAGCTAATGGCTGATAACATGACTTCCTGTAACCAGAGGGGTGCCAGGGCTCCTCCCTGCCGACTAGGCCAGAAGGACGCCCTCACAAAGACGACCTCGATGTCGAAACTGGAAGAAGAAATCGGGATTTCGCCTTTCATCAAGGGTTTAAGATTGGGGTTGAGGCACGGCAGGCAAGAGTATAATCAGGACCCCACAATGACAGCAATGTCTCTTGATGAATTCAAGGGACGCATGCAGACAACACAACTCCCGAATTTATCGGCCCTTTATAGCCCTGCTGAGCTGATGGCTGAAGAAAGATGTTCTATGCCATTGAATCCTTTGCCACCCGGTTTTGTACCGAAATCTGAGAGAGGCCACAATTCATCGCCTCAAGAGCTTCAGCAAGACTCCAAGCAGGAACTGGGCGAAAAATCCTCAGAAGTGTCTGAACTAAAGCGGGAGTTGCCGGAAAGTGTATCGGAACTAGCAGACAGCGTCTTAAGCCTAATGCAGGATATGTCCCAAAATTGGAGCACTGACATCCGTCGGAGCCCGAGGGATGTGTTGAAGAATGATGATCGCAATGACGTCTAATAATAAATTTTCGGTTATCAAAATTCAGTAAATCAATTTGAAGTTTTATCTGAAAACATTGAAAATTGGGCCTCCGAATTGGGGGAACCTGAGACCGAGAAAGTTAGGTGTTAGTAGGAACCTAGGTTTGCATACCAGTTTAAGCGTTTGCTGTGGACGTCCCACTGGGGACCCAAATGGCAAACTAGTGATCCTTTCCAAAGAGCAGCAGTCCAGCGTAAGTCGCAGGCTTGGGAGAGTCACGTGATAATGTCAACAGCTTGCATTTGGAGCCCAGTGTGTCACGCTAATTACACTCCCCTGCCCTTGATTGCCATCATCCAGTTCCTCCTCCGGGATCAGAATCGTCCATCCTGCTCGCCGTCTGCCTGCTGAAATCTGACGGTTTTTTAATATGACCTAACACCTTTTCAATAAAAATACAAAAAAAAAGGGTTCCAAATTCTGCGGTTTTATTTAAGGTTTCCACCAACGGTCACACTGTCCGTGACGAAAATTGTCAAATAATTTCATAATTATGTCACTGGTTTGTGTCTTTGCTATTACAGGAAAAGTATTTTCAGTTTTGTATATTTCACATTTCTCCCGTGGTATTTGTCTAGAAACCGAGAACGGTCACACCACCTGCGATCCAAAACAAAAATATTTGAGTCAAATTAACTATTTGGCGAATTTCGCACGGAACACCCGAAGAGCAACCGGAATCGAAATGTCTGCCCTGCGACGTGATGTGTCGCCCATCCTCCAGCGCATACGGGCATTCCTCCTGGGCGTGAGTACCCGTTGTATTCCGCGCAACAGTCGCGGCGGCCAACTCTTCGTTATGTAAGATGGGAACGGAAAATGTGTGAATAATCTCGGGATTTGCTTGCAGCGTGAGCACAACCTGGCCCTGCGCTTCGAGGACGGCCTGGCCGATCGTACCCAGCCGCAGCCAGAGCTTCCGGAAGGACCCTCGCACTTGTATTCGGCCAACTACTACTGCCAGCGCGATGGTCGTCGCGAGGTGATTCCGCCCATCGATCTGGTGGCGCAGCAGAAGCAGCTGGAGGCGGAGACCGGCGGAGCGAAGGCGGCGTCCGCCAAGCTGCCCACTCCGGGCAAGGTCTACGCCTGGGATTGATTCACCTTCCGAGCGGGAGCCATTTTTTTTTTGTTGACTTGTAATCTGAGCCGGTTAAAGCTAATATAGAATCCATTGAAATCGAAAAAGGGAAAGAAAAGTGCCTATGGGCTTTAGGCAGGGATGGAGATCGCAGGGATGATCTGCGGGGCTTACTAAAGGTTATAAAAACAGTCTGTTCCATATAAGACATGTCCTTCGCCAGTTTCTCAAGGAAGTCCTAGTAAAGTGAGAGTTAGTTAACCAGACATAAAGGAAGCGAAACTTAATTGTCCTACGAGTAAAATAGGGGTATTTCATCTTAGGAATTAATGTTTAAGTTCCCTAAACACTTCATTTGGATTCTAATTGTCTAATTAAGATGAAATATTCCAAACTCCTAGTTTAAGTTAACGACAAGTCAAACTGTACCGTAAATCGATACATAAAGCAGAAAGCAGAGTCAAAAGTGCAGAAATGTTAACTAAACATTGAGAACTAGGCCTTGCCCTTGAACCTTAACCGTATCATCTTAAAAATTAACGTTTAAGTTCCCTTAACACTTTTCATTTGGTTTTTTAATGGCTGATTAGGGCGCCACTCTCTTAACTTTCAGTTAAAGTTAACGAAAAAATGAAACTGTATAGGAAATAAACAAAGGGCCAAGTAATAACCTGGAATGTAGAGAGAAAAAAGTGCAGAAATGTTAATTGAACATTAAGAAATAGGCCCTGGACTTGAACTTTAACCATAACCGGACATTGAGAAAGCAAAACTCGAAGCTGCTACGAATAAAATAGGGGTATTTTATCTTATGGACTCACTTTCAAGTTTCCGAACCTCTTAAAATTAGTATTTAAACGACTAAAGGCCGGGTTTTCAATGTAGAGCTCAGGTGCCAGTTACTTAACTTGCAGTTTAACATTTATGTTAGCTAACATTTATGTTAGCTAACATTTATGTTAACCAAGGGTCAAGTCAAAGCAGGGACTGAAAGACTCAAAAAGAGCACAAATTTTAACAGCTCAGCCTTTAATTTTAAACCCTTCCACTTCATCTGAGCTTCGAGTCTCACCTGGTTTTAACCGAAGGAGTCAAAGCCTCTCCATCGCTGGATATACATATTCTATGTAATTACATATGTACAAGTATTTAATTGTAATATTTACAGGAGACTTTGCTTAAGACTAGGTTAGAAATCGAAAAAAAAAAAAGATAAGTAAAGCCCAAGAACCCAGGAGATGCCGCTCAATAGACGCGCGGCTTGATTCCCACATTAATACCCGTGGTGGAGCGCAGGATGAGGTTGAGCACCGGCTGGACCTCGGCGCCCAGGGGCAGCAGCTCGAAGTGGCGCACCATCTTGCTGACCGTGCTCTTCATCTCCAGCATGGCGAACTTCTGGCCAATGCAGTTCCTCGCCCCCGCCGAGAACGGTGTGTAGGCGAAGGGATTGATCTCGCCCTTGCGCTCCATGCTGAAGCGTTCTGGAATGAACTTTTCCGGCTCCGGGAAGAAGTCCGGATCGCGCTGGGCGTGGTAGATGAGGATGATGATGTCGGAGTTGCCCGGTATGAGCTTGCCATCTGTCGGGGATACAAAGATACAAAGGTTGGGTTAGACGGGGAGCCCATCGAGAGCTGAGCCAGCATTGAGCCCACCTAGAAGGGTGTCCTGGTTGATGTGGCGACCGATCATCGGCACCGAGGGGAACAGGCGCAGCGACTCCTTGATCACGCACTCCAGGTACTTGAGCTCGCCCAGGATCTGCATGTTGATCGGCGCCGACTTGTCATCGCCGATGACATCGCGTATCTCCTGGAAGACGCGAGCCTGCACCTCCGGATGCCGCGACAGCAGGTAGCAGGTGAAGGCGATGCTGCTGGTCGTGGTGTCGTGGCCCTCGAACATGAACGTGTCCACCTCCTCGCGGATGTCCTCGTTGCTCAGCGGCGCCCCATCGATGGTGGACTGCAGCAGGACATCCAGCAGGGCCATGCGCCGCTTCTGGCCCACATCTTCCAGCAGGGAGGCGGCCGTGGCATCGTAGCTGCCATCGGCGACGGCCTTCTGGAGCAGATCCCGCCGCTCCGTGATCACGGAGTTGGTGAAATCGTGCATGGCCTTCACATTCCTGTTCAGCTCGGCGTACTCCTTGGGGTAGAAGAGCCTCATGGTGGGGTCCAAGCGCTGGAGGGGATTCATAAGTCGATCAGCGAACATCTCCGAGGCTCTGAAATCGGTATATTAGGCAGGAGCAGGAGCAGGATTAGGAGGCAGCCACTCACGTCTTCACTGACTTCACGTAGTTAAAGTCCGGCTGCAGCTGGGCATTGATCTTCACGCCCATGGCCGTCTCGGCGATGATGTCCATGGCACACAGACAGGCCACCGGGAACATGTTGATCACCGTCTTGCCATCGGCCCGATCGTACAGCTTCTCGGCCATGGTGGCGCTCTGCTGGTCGAAGACCTCCACGAAATCCTCGAGGATCTTGAAGTGGAAGGCGGGCGTGATCACCCGCCGGCGGCGAAACCACTTCTTGCCCGTGCTAAGCAGCAGGCCATCGCCCAGCCAGTTGACCAGCAGGCTGTAGAGATTGTTCTTCTGGATGGTCTGCTGGCTGCTCATGATGGCCTCGATCATCTTGGGATCGGCGGTCATGAAGCCGCGGTCGGCCAGCATCTGCATCTGGATGTTCTTGCCGAACTCCTTGAGCAGCCGCCACTGGAGGTCGAAGACAGCTGGAAGAGGAGGAGGGTTAAAGATAGATCCTGATTTAAAGCTTTCAAGTTCCCATATTCCACAGAGCTTTGGCCTACTTTCGGGCACTTCCAAAAACCCATATCAATCTAATCTCTGCGCTGGGCACGGGGAGCACTTACACGCCTTACAAGCTCGGGGTAATCTCGGTGACCTACTTACTTTTCGGCGATTCCTTGATCATCAGGGGCGCATTGCCCACCAGGGGCCAACGCCTGGGCCCCTTGATGCCCGCCTCGGCATACATCCTGTTGTGGCGCCTATTCCGGAAGTGGTCATACACGCAGAGGGCCGTAACGACCAGCACGAACAGTTCCAGATACATGGCTGCTACGCGGTTTTTTTTGGGTTTGGGATCGAAATCGAATTCTAACTCCGCTGGCACCGTTTGCCACCGACGACGGACTGGTTGGTTCTGCTCGGCGGCGGGGCTGTTTTGTAGTCAGCGCAGAATGCGATAAGGGCGACATCACAATCACAATCAATGGTCTGACGCGGAGGCCAAAAATTACGGCCGGGGGTCAAAGACAGCTCATCCAAGTGTCTGCCTTCTAGGCTTCCCTTTTAATCAGAGAGTCCCAAGCCCCCCCCAGAGCAGCATTGGTAAGAGATCTCTTTGATATCTGTGACCTGGCTGACATCGTATCCCCCAGGAGGCTGATGAATGAACCGAAATGTGCGCCTTCACCATGACTCTAGGCTTCGCCTTTATCATAAGACTAAAAGTTCAGACCCAAATGGACGGGGTTCCGACCCCTGCCTTGAATAACGTGAGCGGGAAGGCCTGGGAACACCAGCAGGCAGGCAGTTTCGATTTGGATTTAGTCTTATCTGGAAACCGGGACTTCTACAGGGTTCCGATAAGATGGGTGGAGTATTTAGAGCCACGCGTGTTGACGAAAATAAAAGAAAAGAGTTTATATGTTAAGATTAGGCGGGGATGCTGGGAATTAAATCTTAATTAAAGAAAAAATATGAAGGATCCATCAGTATCTTATAATGAATTTTGAGGAAAACTATGCAAGGAATGTGCAAGAGCAATAGGTCAAGCTTTTAATCCAAACTTATAGTTAACCATCCCCCAAGAACCTAAGTTCTAAGAGCACACAGCCTACGCTTCGCTCTTAAGACCTTAAGCTCTCATCAGATCTGAAGCTGTGAGATACTTCTCTGAGCTCTCACCTCTCAGCTCTCAGCTCTTAGCTCATATATCTCATCTCGCAGCTATTATAACAGGTCAAACTAGATTCTGAACTCAGTAACTGTGCAATGTAAACAACTGCCTCGATTGTTGCTGTTGCGTTGAACTTGAACCCCTTTAAATTGTATTTAAACCAAAAAGGTATCGATGGGAATCAGAGCAAATCCATACCTAAATTTTAAATGTGTTTTAATTGCTTCCGTTTGGCCGATCTCAGAACCAAGTGGGAGTCGGAGTCCCACTCGAAGCGGACTACGTTCGTGGCCAAACGTACCCAAAATAACCATTTGCCACTCGACTTTTGTTTATGGCCAGAGAATGCGCACATATTTCCGCGGAGATAATCTTTATCGGAGTAAATTTATTATAAACCTCTGTCTAAGGTTTGTATTTGCGTAGGAAAATCTCAATAATTATCCTTATTCCCAAACCCATCTTCAGTATCTGATTATGTTGCCAGGCTCGCCGACTCAGCATGACTGGAGAAAGTGATAAGAGTTAACAGCTGCCCGGTAATCGTGATTAGGCAAAGTACTCGACTTCAGTGCATTCTCCAGAGTAAGATAAGCGTAAATAACATGGGATCTGGGGTTCTTAAGGATACATTATAGCAAAGCCAACATTACCAATTGCATGTAAGGCTGATATCGGAATGGGAACGCTCCACGCTTCAGCTCGGAGCTTTCCGATTCATTGATAAAAAAAGAAAACAGCTTTCACGGTGACTGGTCAATGGGGAGGGCGAATTCGCTAACTAATCGTGACTTTTACGGGAGAATTTGCGACTCATCGTGACTTTTTGGGATTAGGTTTTGTAAGTCCTGAAGCTATCAGAGCTTTTATCGTAATTTATCACGCTTGATAGGATTTAACGATGATGATTAAGATTCATTGTAACTCTTTGGGAGCGATATGGTTAGAATTTTGTAGATCTGCTTCCAGGATTTTTAAAAGAATTGAGAGTATAATAACAAAAGCTACACATCATCGGCAACATTGCGATTCATTATGACTCTTAAGGGAAAAATAGGTAGAACTTTGTGGATCCTGAAGCATACAGATCTTTGGGAACATTACAATTCATTGTGACTCTTTAGGAAAGAATGGGTTGGATTTATGTTGATCCTGAGGTTTACATAACTCTTGTCGTAATGCTATATCTCTATACACAGTATTAAAACAAAACATACACATTTTTGGGAACATTTTGGGAACTCATCGTAACTCATTTGTACGTTTTTGTAGAATCTAGTGATTCTCGTTACAGCGATTGAAAGTATGAAAACAAAACCTACACATCAACGGGTACAACCTATGTACGCCATGGTTTAGAAAAACCAAACAAAACCCCTCAATATATCGAATTTCGTACCGAAGAGCTCCAACTTGGTTTTTTTTAGTTTCTTTTCAAGACATTAATGATCCCCACTCTATTGCCATTAATCCCACAGAGCATTCCCTGAAGCACCTATAGAGATTTTCCAACTTAGAACTGCTTGTTCGTCCCCCGAAATCCGATTAAAACTCAAGTGTTTGCTCGCTCTCTCTTGCGGATCTCCGCTGGGGGTGTGTGTGCTCGGGAGCAGCGCGGGATTTAAGAGCGCGCTCCAAGTGGGTCGCTTGGGCGAGAGATAAGGCACCGGGGCAGCTGCGGCTTCTATCCAGTTCAGTTGTGAATCGCTTGTCGTCGACTGCACAATGCTGGGCGTGGGGCTTCTGCTGCTCCTCGTGGCCTTCGCCACTCTGCTGGTGTGGGACTACTTCTGGCGCAAGCGGCGCAACGATATGCTGCACTATATGCCGGGTCCGCCGCCCCTGCCCCTGCTGGGCAACGTGCTCATGTACCGCGGCCTGGATGCCGAGCGTGAGTTTCTTATCTGGAATCGTAAGGGATAAAGGTTGTGCTAATCCCACACTGCCCTGTGTGTAATCTGTAATCCGTAGAAATCATGGACTTTGTGACCAAGAACCAGCGCAAGTACGGGCGCCTCTACAAGGTGTGGGTTATCCACCAGCTGGCCGTGTTCTCCACCGATCCGCGGGACATCGAGTACGTGCTGAGCAGCCAGCAGCACATCACCAAGAACAATCTGTACAAGCTGCTCCACGAGTGGCTGGGCGAGGGGCTGCTGATGAGCACGGGCAGGAAGTGGCATGGCCGCAGGAAGATCATCACGCCCACCTTCCACTTCAAGATCCTCGAGCAGTTCGTGGAGATCTTCGACCAGCAGAGCGCAGTGATGGTCAAGCAGCTGCAGTCGCGGGCCGATGGCAAGACGGCCATCAACATCTTTCCGGTGGTGTGTCTCACGGCCCTGGACATCATAGCAGGTGAGAGGGTTACTCTTCTCCCAACCATAGAGACTCCTACTCCGATCTCTCCGCTTAGAGACTGCCATGGGAACGAAGATCAATGCCCAGATGGACCCGAATCTGCCCTATGTCAAGGCCGTCAATGAGTGAGTGGCTATTGCGGTCCTAATCCTTCATGACTAATGACACCTCCTCCTCCTTATGACAGCGTCACCAACATAATGATCACTCGGTTCATTCACGCCTGGCAGCGGGTCAACTGGATATTCCGGCTGACCAATCCGTCGGTGGCCAAGCGCCAGGATGCGGCCATCAAGGTGATGCACGACTTCACCGAGAACATCATCCGGCAGCGGCGACAGGCGCTGGTCGACTCCGGGCCGGGCCAGGGGCAGACGGAGCTGGGGCAGCTGAACGATCTGGGCCAGAAGCGTCGCATGGCCCTGCTGGATGTCCTGCTGCAGTCCACCATTGACGGGGCCCCCCTGAGCGACGAGGATATCCGCGAGGAGGTGGACACCTTCATGTTCGAGGGCCACGACACCACCACATCGGCCATCTCCTTCTGTCTGTACGAGATCTCGCGGCATCCGGAGGTGCAGCAGCGCCTGCAGCAGGAGATCCGCGAGGTGCTGGGCGAGGATCGAGAGCGGCCGGTCACCCTGCGGGATCTCGGCGAGCTGAAGTTCATGGAGAACGTGATCAAGGAGTCGCTGCGCCTGCATCCGCCGGTGCCCATGATCGGCCGCTGGTTCGCCGAGGATGTGGAGATACGTGAGTGCTCCCATCTCCCATCTAGTCCATCTTTTAATCGATCCCTGTTTAGGTGGCAAGCGCATTCCGGCCGGCACCAACTTCACCCTGGGCATCTATGTCCTCCTGCGCGATCCCGAGTACTTCGAGTCTCCGGATGAGTTCCGGCCAGAGAGATTCGAGGGTGACATGCCGCAGACCCATCCGTATGCGTATATCCCCTTCTCCGCCGGCCCAAGGAACTGCATTGGCCAGAAGTTCGCCCTGCTGGAGATGAAGAGCACCATTAGCAAGCTGCTCCGTCACTTCGAACTGCTGCCCTTGGGTCCGGAGCCCAGGCACTCGATGAACATCGTCCTGCGCTCGGCCAATGGCGTCCATTTGGGCCTGAAGCCGCGCGCAGCTTGAGGAGCCACCACCTCCCCTTTCGGTCTCCAGTGTCCGCGTCAGCTTATCTGTGTTTTTTTTTAGAATAAAAATGTATATATTGTTTTCTTTAGATTTGACTTTGCTTTATTTACAGTAAGGGGGGTCAAGGTGCGAGATGGGACCTGCCTTCATTAATCCGGCACATTCTTAAGGCATATATAGGAAAAAATTATGGCAAAAATTAACATTTTCTGAAGATTTTGTTTGCAAGATCAATGTATTTTTCCAGTACTATTTGTATTTTGAAATACAAGCATTGGGGACTTGCATTTTCGATATTATTTGTAGAAAACAATGCATCGCGAAAGGTACAAAAATTTGAATTCATCTTTGACTTGATCTTAAAAATTGCGATAGTCTGCGAAATGCGGCTCTTAAAACTCTTAAGCCATAATAAAATAATGCAGCTTTCCATTTACAGAAGTTACTTTAAATTAAATTTATTATTTTATTTATTTTACTACAAGATTTCCATATGTTTTTTAACTCACATTTCCCTATGAATAACTTCATATTTTCTTGAAACACGATTTATTCGGTTCTTAATATATATTATTGAGAAGATTTAATAGAAAATTAGCAATTTAATTTAAAAATGCCTTTAGAAGTAGCTAAAAGTGACCAAATTTTAGTTTTTTTCAGTTTTTAGTCTGATTTCCACATGAAAACACTTATGTAACACTATGTAACCATTTTGATATGCAAATTTTGATTTCGATTTGAAGTTTATTTATAAATATACACACAAAAATACGAAGATAATGAACTTTTGTTGGAAATGCCCATATATGTATACATAAATGGGTACTAAGTCCAGCAAAGGGAAACCGTTTTTAGGTACATACCTAATTTATCTAGGTACAACACCAAAAAACCATCACTGTTGCTCGAAAAACAGATGATTCGAACAGCTGGCTAGATGTTTATCCGCCGATTCCGATTCCGCGTCCCGCTCTGCTTGGTGCGCTCCATCGCTGCCTCTCGCTCTCGCCAAAGGCGCCCCTTTCGAATCGCTTTCCTTATATAAACTTGTTTATAAATAGGAGGATTATCGCTGCCCTCGTTGGTGGTGGGGCTCCTCCAGATTAGATTGCTGCTTGCTCCCCCAAATGGGTGTCTTCCGGTGGCAATGGCAGTGGCAGTGGCAAGTCAACATGTTGGTGGCTCTGTTGGCAACGCTCCTGGTGGCCCGCGTCGTGGCCTGGCTGCTCCGACTGACGCTGAAGGAGCTGCGCCACCCGCTGCGCGGCCTTGTGCCCAGTGTTTCCAGTGTGCCTCTGGTAGGATCCGCCTGGCAGATGCGTAGCTTTCAGCCGGACAGTGAGTGGTTGTCCTCCCTGGTTGTACATACATAATGCCTTCAGTATTCCCTGGCAGATCTCCACGAGAAGTTCGCCGAGTATGTGCAGCGCTTTGGGCGCAGCTTCATGGGCTGTGTCCTGGGACATGTGGTTGTGATCACCGCGGAGCCGCGTCATGTGGACGCCCTGCTCCACAGTCAGCAGCAGCTGCGGAAGTCCACCTTGTACTACGCCCTGCGTGGCTGGCTGGGCAATGGACTCCTCCTGAGCCATGGCGACCAGTGGCGTTCCATGCGCAAGATCATCACGCCCACGTTTCACTTTAGCATCCTGGAGCAGTTCGTCGAGGTCTTCGACAAGCAGAGCAGCCGCCTGGTGGAGCGTCTGCAGCCTCTTGCGGGCGAGGCCGCTGTCAACATTTATCCCTATGTGGGTTTGGCTGCTCTGGACATTATCACCGAGACGGCGATGGGCGTCAGTGTGGACGCCCAAAGGGATGAGGACTCCGAAGTGGTTCAGGCTATCAAAGAGTAGGTGGCTATAACGCCATTGGCCCACTAATCCCTCTGTTTCACTCCCCCCTAGTCTCACCAATGTCCTGGCCACGCGGTTCATGAGGCCACACCTGCTCTTTCCCCAGATCTTCCGACTATGCTGGCCCGCCGGCTTGCGGAAGCAGTGGGAAGGCGTCCAGTGCCTGCACCGGTTCACCAACGAAATCATCGAGCAGCGACGCCAGCAGCTGGCCAGGGAGGAGCACCTGCAACAGAATCTTCGCCAAAAGCGTAATGCCCTGCTGGACACCCTGTTGAGCGCCACCTTGGACGGACAGCCGCTGACGGACAAGCAGATACGCGACGAAGTGAACACCTTTGTCTTTGAGGGCCACGATACCAGCAGCTCGGCGGTGTCCTTCTGCCTGTACCTGCTCTCCCGGCACGAGGAAGTCCAGCAGAAGCTATTCGAGGAGCTGTGCGAGCATTACGGCCGTGACTTGGGGAGGAGCGTGGAGTACGCCGATTTTGCAGCTCTCACCTATCTGAACTGTGTGGTCAGGGAGTCCCTGCGTCTCTATCCTCCGATTCCCGCGGTGGCACGCTGCCTGGAAACGGATTTGGCCATAGGTAAGTGGGGTATAGGAACACCTAATAGGATAGGTCACTCATTACCCGCCCAAACAGATGGCGGCCACATCCCGGCAGGCACCAATGTGGTGGTGCTTCTTTGGCAGCTCCTGCGCGATGAGTCGGTCTTCGCCGATCCCCTGCTCTTCCTGCCGGAACGGCATCTGGGCGAGGAGATCGCCAGGCAGGGGGCCTACAGCTTTATACCCTTCTCCGCGGGCCCAAGGAACTGCATTGGCCAGAAGTTCGCCCTGCTGGAGATGAAGACTATGGTGATCAAGATGGTGCGGCATTACCAGCTCCTGCCCTTGGGTGCGCCGGTGGAGCCGTCCATCAAGATTGTGCTACGATCGCGCAACGGGGTCAATTTGGGGCTGCGACCGCGGCTGTATTGATGTTATGTGATTTTATTTTTTAAAGTTTTTGAATTCGATAAACGATAGTTTTAAGCAACAGCTATCGGCTGGCCCTAGTGATGATCAGACCTGGCTTCTGGCTATAAAATTAATTACCAAAGACATTAAATGCTTTAATTAGTATATATTGGATTTTGTTAGTAAGTACTTAACTCCAATAAACTTTATGACAGTGTTTACCGATCTCGACAAGATTTGCTTTTAGAGATATAGGGTATGTGCTTTATATGCGATTAGGCTTGAGTATATGTAAATGTGACTGATTACTATTTATAAAATCTGAGGGGAGTCTAATCTACTAACCAATCGAGCAAGGAAACCAAACAACAAGAAGGAATTCCATTTAGATTACATTCGTGCGTCAAAGTCCTATCAGAATGAGTAATGTATTCACTTTATAACGACAATAATAATAGGTACAATTTTAGCTATTTTTGAATCTTCGATTGTGGGCGCTGTGCTGCGTATTGACGCCTATCGATAAGTGTCATCGATGGAACTGTTCTGTCAAGCTTTGCTTCGTTTTCTTTGAGATCAGAGAAAACGGTCGAACGTTTCTCTGGAAGATGTGTTTTCTGCGTTTTCTAGCCCAAGCCCGTGGCACGCTGGCCAGGGTGAGTATCTCCTTGGGGCAACGTCCTCGGAGCAGGATAGGCAGCAGAGCGGAGCACTAATACGGTTTCTCATCGCCTGCAGCATCTGGCGGAGGCGTCGCCCGTTGCCTGGGCCGCTGCTCCACCGGATTCCGGCCGGACCCTGCACTTGGTGATGGGCAACGAGTCCTGCGACCTGGACTCGGCCGTGTCAGCCGTCACCCTGGCCTTTGTCTACGCCGAGAGGCACTTGGAGCACGACTATGTGCCCATCCTAAACATTCCTCGCCGGGATTACCCCCTGAAGACGGAGGTGGGACACATGTTCGGCCAGTGTGGGATTGTAGAGTCCGTTCTGCTCTTCCGCGACGATTTGCCCGGGAAAATGGTGCCGGATGTGAGTGTGATCTTGGTGGATCACCACATCAGCCCGCTGGCACCAAATGTGGCGGAGATTCTGGATCACCGGCCCCTGGATGACAGCAGTCCGTCCCTCCAGCTGCTGCCCGCCAGCTGCGAACGCCACATTGATGCGTCAGTCGGTTCCTGCGCCACTCTGGTGGCCGAGCGTTATCTGGCTGAGGAACATCCTCGCTCCGTGGCCGTGGCTAAGCTCCTCCACGCCACCATCGTGCTGGACACCATAAACTTTGCGCCGGCGGCCAAGCGCTTCGGGCCCAAGGATCAGGCCATGGTGGAGCAGCTGGAGAGGGAGATGGGTCGTCAGGTGGCTCACAGAACGGCCCTGTTCGATGAGCTGGTGGCTGCCAGGGCGGATATCAGCAGCCTCACGCTCACCGAAGTGCTGCGCAAGGACATGAAGACGCTGCACACCGATCGCCAGGTGGTGCCCATGGTTGGCATGCCTATCCTTGTCCGGGACTTTGTGGCCAAGAGCGGCGCCGAGAAGGCTGTGCGGGACTTTGCCGCTGGCAGTAACCTCCTCGTGATTATGGGCATGTGGGTGTCGCCCGCAGATGGCCAAGTGCATCGCGACCTGGCCCTGATCTCTCTCAACGGCCAGAGCCAGCTGGTGGAGCGCGTTCGCCTGGCTCTGGTCGAGTCCAACGCCCCTAAGCTGGAGCTACAACCCCATGCGGGGGAGACTCCTCCCTTTCTGGGCGGCTGTTTTCTGCGCCAGCACAATGTCCAGGCCACCAGGAAGCACATCCTGCCCATCGTGAAGCGGGCGCTGCAGGACTGGGAGGCGGAGCATGGCTGCGACTGCGATGACGTTTACTTCTTCAAGGAGAAGCCGCAGCTGGGACTCTCCTAGGGCCTGGACAAGACTTAGCTAGAATTGTAGTCAAACCTTTAATGTTACCAACGTTAGTACACCTGAGCTTAGGCCAAAAACCAGTGGAAACTTAGCATTTAAGTGATTCGAATCCGGACTCCTTGTTACCACGGATTAGTCATCCGATTTACAGGAAATTAGAGCTTTTCTTCCATTGAACTCCCTCAACTAGGAGACAGGAAGACAGGAATGGATATCAGTATTGAACAATTGGATTTACGGCGCTACTTTGGCAACAGAAGAAGGTACCACCTGGGCTCGGAGTGGCTGGAAAGGCAGATCCCAAGGAGACTCATTTGGCTTCCTCTAGTTTCCTAGTTATTTATGTGGATTAAGCGAATATGTACAGGGCATACCATACACGGGATTGTATAAATAAACAAACTATAACTGCGGCTCGGCCTCCTCCTCCTGCTGGTCGCCCATCTCGTCGTCGGCGCACTCCAGCGTCATGTCCTCCAGCATCTCCTCCAGCGTGATCTGGGGCACCTCGCCGCTGGCTGCCTGAGCCTCGATGGGTATCGTCTTGTTGCTGTCCCTGTAGATGTTGATCTGGCCGCGGATATCTTCGTTCTCCTCCAGATCGTCGAGGAACTCGTGGTAGTCGTGCTTGCTGCGCTCGTCGGTGGCCTCCGCCGCCAAGTGCTTGATCTTCCACACGCGCTGGCTGAGTCGGGTCTGGCGGTCGTAGTGCTTGCGCACCAGGATCACATCGGGTATGAGCTCCGGCGTGAGCTTGTCGAACTCCGGGTCGTTGATGTTCGCCTCGCCGGTGTTGTAGCCCATCACGGAGTCGCCCACCTTGAGCAGATGGCCCAGGTGGGAGCGCGTGTGAATGGGATTGTCGTTGATGCCCAGCTCGGAGGCTCGCACCACCCAAATGTCGCAGAGGGCGTGCTTGAAGGAGACCTGGCCCTGGCCGGGATACGATTTGCGGTCCTTCTCCATGATCACGTCAATGTCCATGACCACGTACTCCACCAGCTGCTTGGGGTTGCAGATGGCCTCGAAGGGAGCTCTGCGGAAAGGAAATATAAACGTTATAATAGTATAAAAAGAGAGAGTAAAGCTTATGCCCACCTGAAGTACACCTGGGAGGTGAGCTCCGCGATCTGCGCCGTCAGGGGATCGATCAGGTGGATGCTGCTGGACACACGGTTGACCAGGCACAGCGGCGAGAGGTTGCCCAGCTGGTGGCGCAGCTTCTTGGAGAGGCAGACGGCGCTGTCCTTGGAAACGGGCGCAATCTCCACCGACCAGTTGTATTTGTAGTTGTAGTTGTTGCTGTGAATATCGTGCGAGATGAGGCGCTTCGAGGTGGTCACCTTGCCGGGCACCATGGTCTGCAGGAAGTCCACCATGCGCCGCGCATGATTCTCGTTGGCATAGTAGAAGTCCAGGCCGCCGTGCTCCGGCTTGATGCCCAGCGTGTGCTCGTGCGCCTTGTGCTTGAGGATCAGCTGCTCCAGGTAGTAGAAGGTCTTCTTGTTGTCCGCCCGCTGGCGCACCTGCACCAGGCAGCGCCAGAAGTCCTTGGCCTCGGTGCGGTGGCAGTCGTTGCACATCTGATTCTGCACCGTAAACTCCACCACGAAGACCTGCTGGAGCACAGTGCCGCCGGTTATCTCGCCGTGCACCGTCAGCTTCACCTTGATGCGCTTCGAGTGCTGCTCCGTCCAGATGAAGCCCGCATCGACCAGCTTCACTTCCTTCAGTCCTTTCAGCTTCTTGAGGCAAACGGCCAGGAGTTCACGGGACTCTAGGGAGGCCTGGATCCACTCGTTCGGCGGCTGCAGGTAGCGCTCGCAGTTGCGACAGAAATGCAGCACGGCCTGCTTGGGGATGTTCTCCGTGATGTCGACATGGTTGCGCAGACAAGTAACGCACATGTTGGCCGGGTTCGGCTGGATGGCCACTCCGCACTCGCAGCACAGGATCATCGCACTGGAGACGCCCTTGTTGTCGGCGGCGCCCAGCGGGCTAACGCCAGCGTATTCGTGATCCATTCGTAGTCCCTCTAATCCTCCAGAGATCTCGGCAGTTCAGCAATTTCACAATGGCCGTTGCAGACAAACTTCCAAGCACAGGAATGTAAACACGTGCGTGCCTCTAGAGATGGAAGGTGAAAGTGTATCGATAGTGTGGTCCTATCGCTGGTGGTGTGTGGAGAAATTAATCGCTGCTGTCGGGCTAGCTGTTTCAAGCCGAACTTGGATATAAATTGGCAATTCAATTTTCGGCTAACCTTTTTAAAGCCTTATTTGAGATAGAAATAAATACAAATAATATAACTAGTGTTACTCAAACATATGGATGTTTATATAAAAGCGGCAATGAAGGCGAAATAATACAGTTAAAAGGAGTTGTTTTCCATCTAAAATGTGTTTATTTCAACGATTATCAAACAAAATAACATTTATAAAATTTGTTTAATTACTGCCCGTCATGAAACTTAAAGCTTTAAAAACTTAATCCAACCGTAGCAAACTTGGCTTTTCCTTTCACATTCTAGCTTATTTTTGCTCTTCTCCCTCTGCCCCTGCTATAAGCAATCGATTGCTGTCAGCACCGGCTTATTATCGATACGGTGCACACACTCCCTTGGGCCACCTCTAGCCCACAACAGACATTTCGGACACGGAACGGATCTCAGGATTCGATTGGATTCTTTCGCCATGCAGAAGAAGCCCATCAACGCCAACTCCCTGCTGGACAAGCTGCATCGCGGCGCCGTCTACGCCTGCATCGGTGTGACCCTCTACGGCACATACGTGCTGGGAATGCGCTACTACCACTACTACACAGTCATCCGGCCGGAGAAGCAGCAGGCCGAGCTGAAGCTGCTGGACGAGGGGGCCCACGACAAGGCCAAGGAGCTTAAGTACTAGTCGGGCCTGCCCGCCTTCCACTTGGTTAATTTGTTAAATGTCTGTTAAGCGCAATAAATTGTAAGGAAATGTTAGCATTTTCAGCTGAAAAGGCCAACGGCACTCGGTTGTTGTTGTGTAATCGCACGGATCGATCCATGCCCGCCGGGACGCGGAGATTCCAGATCTGACCCTGGCTGGGGCCCTGGCTACCCCCCCCAACAATACGCCATTAGCCGGCTGGGCCGTAAATCAACTGGCCACAATGGGGAATCAATCAAATCAATCGAACGGACCGAACCCCGGACCCAGACTAGAATTAGCCAAGAATTATAATTT
The DNA here is from genome assembly GCA_008042615.1 of Drosophila auraria. Classification (NCBI taxonomy): domain Eukaryota; kingdom Metazoa; phylum Arthropoda; class Insecta; order Diptera; family Drosophilidae; genus Drosophila; species Drosophila auraria. The sequence continues at coordinate 48,402 of VNJW01001675.1, read as the reverse complement.
AGCTGGCAATCAAAAATGTTGTCATCCCCGTCAGCGGCCGGATCGTGACCAGACCAGAGCTCATAGCCATAGTCGGAGCCCAGATCCGATGGCTTCCGCTTGCCCAACTCGTCTCGCGTGCATTCACCTCGTCCGTCGCCCATTCAATGCGCAGATATTAATATTAAGCGATGCCAAAACAATTGCAGCTGTTCGCCGGCTGGTGGTGGGGGTGGGGGGGTGCAGGAGTAGACAATGGCTGGCGGTGCCACCCACTTTGGGCAAGCGACGACGAGATGACGTCGCGACGTAGCTTGTGAAAATGCGCTTGCCATGCTTCATTCAACAATCTTGCCGCCGGCGTTGCTTCATTGATGGGCTGCTCCTCCGGTCTCCGCTGCCACGCTTGGAAAATGCCTGAAAATCAGAAACGGCAATTGCAATTTACAATTCACAATTGGCAATTGCCACTGCGGTCAAGGTCGTCCTTCATCGATACGATGGTATCCAGCACATAGACGGAAATGATCGGCAGCAGGAGGAAAAGGTGTCCGAACAGCGGTTACCTGGTAGAGTTAATACTTAAAAAGTTATCGATAAGTGCTTTAGTTAAATTTATAAAAAACCCTGTTTATTATTAAATAGCGGTTAAGCTCTGGTATTTCCTAATTTACAAATAAAAATTAAAGAAATCTCGAATTTGGACCTCCTAATTGAAATATCGATAAATTCGATAGGTTAATGTATAATAAACTTTGTTTATTAATTAGTGCTTAAGCTTTGGTAGTTCTTTATTTACAAAGATTTTAATAATTTTGATTTTGGACCTCCGAAAACAATCATAATTGATATCTATAAAGTTGAATTATCGATAAATTCGATAGGTTAATGTATAATTAACCTTGTTTATTATTAATTAGTGCTTAATCCTTCGTATTCCTTTATTTAAAAATAAAAATTTAAAAAAACTCGAACTTGGACCTCTGAAAACGATCATCTATAAAGTTAAATTATCGATAAATTCGATAGGTTAATGTATAATTAACTTTGTTTATTATTAATTCGTGCTTGAGCTTTGGTATTTCTTTATTTACAAATAAAAATGAAAGAAATTTCGATTTTGGACCTCCGCAAATGAGAATTATTGAGTGTAAGTTTGCATTTATTGCTTGCTCTGCCGCTAAAATTCCCAAGTGGTAACTACGCCAGCTACTGATGAAATACAAGATCTTAGTGTGCTTTCAATAACTTAAATCCACGTGTTACAATATAATATTCGAATAAACTTGGCCAGCGAGCATACATAACCATACCCAGCATGCGCCCAGAGGCGTCTCCGTCTCGCTGAAGTCGTGCTCCTCGGATATTCTTTCGATAAGAGCTTGCATTGGAAATGATCTGGCAGAGATCGCGCTGGCAGCTTAATTAAGAATGCTGCAAAATGAGGCAAAACGTGCCACAATCGTTCATAATTTGTATATAATGGAGTTCCCACGGGGTTTCTGGCATTTCAATTTGGGCCCAGGTCAGGCCGGCTTCTGGGCGAGCTTAGGTAATGCCTGGGCCCAGGCCCAGGCCCAGGCCCAGCCAGTGTAATCCATCTGGGGGAGCCAGTGAAAGTGTTATACGATCCCCGCTGGTGATTGTGGAACCCATCGCGGCGCAGGTTATGTTGGTGGATCGTGTTGCCGCTGGAGCAGATATCTGCTCTACTTCTCCGATTTCCCAATGAGCACCAGACAGACAGCGCCTGGGATCTTAGAATTTCGACTTTGATGGCAATTATAAGCGATATCGTTAGTTTGCACGCCCACTCCGCCGGATGAGCGGATGGCTGGATGACCTTTTGGCTTGCAGCATAAACAATATTCGATTTCAAGTCCTCAACCCGTCCGTCATGCATTCAATTCAGCTGCAACAATCGCTGCTGCTGCTGCTGTTGCTGCTTTGACTGCTGCTGCTGCTGCTGCTGCTGCTGTTGTTGTCGGTTTGCATAATTGCTAACTGTAGCAGCACAATACCAACTCAAACCCAACTAAACCCAACTTAACTCAACCCAGCAGCCATCCCAGCGAGCTCCAAGCCGGGTGGGTTGCTATAAAAGCGCCGGGGCAACTGGCAGCCGTCAACAAACCTCGCCCGGCGCCCAGCTCGTTAACCAGCAGACGACAGCATCCGACGCAACAGCAACAGCCCTCGCAGCAGCATGAAGTTCTTGGTAAGCAGCAACAGTAGCAGCGCGACAAGGACACAGAGCAGCAGCAGCTGCAGCAGCACAAAGGATTAAGTGCAGACAGGCGACAGACATCGGAGTCCGTCACAACAGGACCAAAGCGCGGCTTTGAGAAATTTCTAATAAACTCGGTTACTGAAAGAAAGGATGTCCAAAGTACAAAAAATGAAATAATTAACAAATTAATCGGTGTGAAAAGGATAATTTTTTTTTACTGATTAAATTCAAATTTCGAAATATTTTTATCGTGCAACAAATAATAATTATTTAAACAAAATAAGTGAATATGCTGAGAGTGTTGCTTTTTTTTTTTTTTGAGTTAAAAAGCCAACTAAAAGATACATTGATTAATATTCAACCAAGATTTAATTAAACTTAAAACCAACGACTTTAATACCTTAAAGGAAATGCAGAAAAATGAATTACAAGTAATAATTAAAATTTTCTTAATCCTTCCCGGTGCAGTGCGTATCCATGATCCTGGCCCTGTGCTTGATAGTCGGCACCTGGGCAGCAGTTTCCGAGCCTGGATCTCCGGAAACCGTGGCGCCGCAGTCGCCGGAGGTCAACGCCGTGGACGAAAAGAAGACGGAGAAGCGCGGCATTTATGGCTTTGGCTATGGCCATGGCGGCTACGGCGGCTACGGCGGCTATGGTGGCTATGGACACGGTCACTATGGCGGCTATGGACTGGGCGGACCGTACTACGGCGGCGGCTACGGCTACGTGCAGCACGCGGTGCCCTACTACGGTGGTCACCACGGCTACTATCCGTACCACCACGGACACTACGGCTTCTACTAGGGACAGCAGCTGTCGCGAATCATCATGTACTCAGTTTTTTTTTTCGACCGCTTCACCTTCATCGCAGCACTAACGTGCTTTTATGTATATTTTCTAACGTGAACCATTATTTCCTTGAAACAAAATAAATGCCCTGAGAATAGCTTAAACTTGAGTATTTTTCTGACAAGAACAACCACTGAATATCATATATATCAATATCTTTATTATCTATAATCTCTAGTTTAATCGAATCTGAACCCGAATCTGTTGGAGTTTCCGTTAAAATGATTTGAATCAAGAGAAGCCCCCATATTTATCCAATGAGTGTTAGATGTAGAGTTTTTTTTCTTCCCAATATATAGTATTGTTGTTGTGTATTCAAAACTATTAACCAAACATATATATAAAATAACCTAACCAATAAAGCAAAGCGATTATGAATATCGAACAGCATAAGCACTTTTTATTATTAATTCATTTTTAAGGGCAATCATCATTTGGGATCATTGCACAATGGCGTGTAAATGAACTTCGGATAAAGTTGACTGAACAATGGAATAGAGCGACGCAGTTCTTTAACTTTCTTGATATACCAGCATAACTGACAATCCTGTAAGAAACGAATGAAGAATGTGATTTAAGAGACGACCATAGGAGGACAATTCAAATGACCTTAAGTCCTTATCCCACAAACTCCGAATACACAGATAAAAAAGATTTAAAAAAAAAACCAAGAATATTTGAATCTATTTAAGCATGATTAAAATAAAAATGGCCCGAAACATTCTTGATTTAAGCCTAAAAATTCTTAAAAGCGTCTATTTCTGGCTGAGAGCGAAATAAAGTCATCTTTTGGGATCTCTCTTTGGAATTGTATGTGTTTGAGTTTTCGACATTAATGTTTGATTTGCCTCCGTGGCCCAACAAAAAATACCTCTTAACGAGGTGAGATAAATGTGACGATGGTACCTTCGACTTCAAATGTTTCTGATATGACGATCAATAGTAACATTAAAAAAAATATAACAAACAACTTAACGAGTTTCTAATTAGGCACGCTGGTAGAAGTTAGTTTTAAGACTATATATTTTGCACCCTAGTGCTGTGATTTACATGTTGCTTAAAATATCTTAGTATGCAGTATCAAAGAGCCTTACAAACTTACTTTTGATCAAGATATAAGTGGTTCTGATCGGACTATGGTAGCAGATTTTAATATATACGGCTCTATATACATATGTATGTACATATTTAGTAGTCTTCTTGCCCAAAACAGTCTCGGTGGTCATCGTAACTAAGTGGACTGCCGTCCACAGTGATCTGCAGGAATTAAAACCTTTAAAAACATAACTATTTCCGAGTTTCCAGCAATTACAATTATTTTCGGTCTCTAGATATTTTTACTATAATTTTTACACAGTCGGCCTTGCCTTCCAAATCATCTATTTGAACTGTTCAGGCCTTGGCTTCCACACAACTTGTCTAACTGGGAAGCAAGTAACATCTCAAAATATTATTAATATTCGCATAGCTCAAGTAAGTTCGAAATAATTTTCTTCTCTAATTTTTCTACAATATTTCGTTTCCTACGGGCCTGTTTCGAAAATCCTAAAGTTATCGCAGGAATGGAGCCTCTCGGGCCTGATATACCCCCAGAGGAGGTGGCCCAACAGCGCCAAGAGAGGGAACAAGAAGAGCGCCGTCGCCTCCGTAGGAGGCAAACAGAAATAATTAATCGTTTTTTGGCACGTCTACAACCTCCAGTGGAGTATTTTCGCATCCATGCATCGGACTTCCTACGCCCTGCGGGAGTATTGGTGGCCATCATAACTTCGATTTTTCTCACCCTGTTATGGCTGGCCATCTATGACACATGGACTCAATTTGATCAGCAGCCCCAGCAGCCTTCCTGGCTGAACAATGTCTGGTCCCGAGTCTACAACTTGTTTTATCATTAATTTGTTAATTTCAATTGCAAAAAATTCAAATACATGTTTATGAAAATTACAATTTTTTAAGTTTTATTATTTTATATTTGTAAGACATTGGGTCCAACTCGAATACATAAATAAACCTCTTTTAGTATTATTAATAATCGAATCAAGGCCCAGGCAACCTGGTTGTAGAAGTCAAAAGATAATTTCTCATTATTTTTTTGGGTGCCAATAGGAAACCTTGCAAGCTTTCCTTTAAAATTCTCAAGTACAGATTCAGCATGGACTATAAGAGCGTTTTCATTTTACTTTTCACAGCGGTTGAGGTCTAGAATTTCTAGATAGAGTATTTCTAGAGGCAGTTTCTAATCATTTAAAGTTTTATGATTTTTTATAAATTTATATTTAGATAATGTAATCACATTTTTTTGTTTTATTTTTTTAATTACAGCTGCTTGAAAAACGAAGAATTTTGAAAACATTTAAAATTTGACTTTTAAAATCCATAGCTTTAAAACGAGGTCCTTAATCGCTATAGCTTCTGGACTGATTTGGGATGGGATGTGGTCTTAAGCTATTCTTAAAAGCGAAACTAATTTCTAGAGACCGAAAAAAAACAGATTTTTAAAAACGTCGAGTTTGGCGTTACCCCTTAAAACCTCTAAAAACAGAACTATTTCCGAGTTTTCAGCAATTACAATAGTTTTTCCTCTCTAGATACTTTTACTACAATTTTTACACAGTCGGCCTTGCCTTCCAAATCATCTATTTGAACTGTTCAGGCCTTGGCTTCCACACAACGAGTTCGGAATTTGAGCGAGAAAGATCTAAAATTTTTTAATAGCTCAAGTAAGTCGGAAATAATTTTGTTCTCCAATTTTTCTACAATATTTCGTTTCCTCTTCCCTTTTTAAACTCCCGCAATTACAGCTCGGTGAATTGTGTGTACCATGGAGACAACCCGTCGCCCCTATGAGGTGCGCCTGGACCAGGAGATCAAGCTCGTCTTTCAATATGGTCTTCGCGACAAGCGTGAGGTGTGGCGCGCCAAGTACGCCCTGGCCAAGATGCGCAAGGTCGCCCGTGAGCTCCTCAGTCTGGATGAGAAGAATAAGAAGCGTATATCCCAGGGTAATGCCCTCTTGCGTCGTTTAGTACGTAACGGCGTCTTGGACGAGTCGCGCATGAAGCTCGAAAACGTGCTTGGGCTCAAGATCGAGGACTTTTTGGAGCGTCGCCTGCAGACCCAGGTGTTCAACCTGGGAATGGCCAAGTCGATGCTTCATGCTCGCGAGTTGATCCAACAGCGCCACATTCGTGTGCGCGAGCAGGTGGTGAACATTCCATCGTTTGTGGTGCGTCTGGACTCCCAAAACCACATTGACTACTCCCTGGAGTCGCCCTTCGCAGATTTGTATAAAACCTAAAAATGTCTGTTTTACACAAATAAACGTAAAATAGCCTAAATTCCTGTTTCGAAATCCCAAAATCATGGAAGCAGAGGAGCCTTTCGGCCCTGCTATGCCGCCAGAGCAGACAGGGAACACGAAGATCGCCGTCGCCTCTGTAGGAGGCAAACAGAAATAATAATGCGTTTTTTTGGAAATAATTTAAGAATATCGATTATTAACAAGTGGAAGGGCTACAGTCGAGTGTGACCGACTGTGAGATACCCGGTACCCAAAGCATTGTGGGTGAAATTGAATAGCATGAACATAGAAAAACGAAAATGTTGACAAATGTAGACAAATGTTGCTAGATGTTGTTGAGCAACACCCAAAAAACCCAAATGTTGCTAGGGACATGTTAAGCATCATACGGTTCGCCCTATCGACTTAATTTATTTGTAAATGCTTTGCTTTTGGGTAAAGATGTGCGCTAAGAAAAGATTTTTTGATTGGCCTTCTAGAAGTCCGGAAAATATACTACATGTTCCAAATTTTTCAAGTACTCTTGATGCAGCTTTGGCTAGCGGTTTCCAACCAAACAAGTAATCTAGTGGGAGGGCTCATAACTGGCGATCGGGAGAACCATGGCTCGATTCCTGCTCTTGATTGTTTTATTTGTATGGCTGGATTTTTTATACCCGGTACCCATAGGGCTAACCGAGAATGTATGTAACAGGCAGAAGGAGAAATCTCCGACCCTATAAGGTATATATATTCTTCATCAGCATCACCAGCCGAGTCGATTTAGCCATGTTCGTCTGTCCGTCTGTCCGTTTGGTAAACAGATCTCAGGGACTAGAGCCACAAAATTTGGTAACAGTATTGGAATCTGTCACACGCAGATCAAGTTTGTTTTCAAATTTGGCCACGCCTACTTAAAAAACCATATATAAGCTACAGTCGTGATTTTCGGCTTAAAGTTAATAGATAGAATTAAAAGGTAGGCACTCGCGGACGTTTTCTAAAAATTTGAGTGAAATCGGATAATAAACATGGAAGCGATAAAGTTCCTGTGTATGATTCTTCTTCTATGTCGACAGCTCTCGTAGCTCAGCATGTCTCTAGCAACATTTGTCTTTTTTCGGTGTTGCTCAACATGTTTCTAGCAACATTTGTCTTCATTTGTCAACATTTTCATTTTTCCATGTCCATATGCTACCTAATTTCACCTACAATGTTTTGGGTACCGGGTATCTCACAGTCGGTCACACACGACCGTAGCTTTCCTACTTGTTTTTGTTATATTTATGTCTTGGATTTTTATTCAGATCTCGGAAGGTTGGTTTAAGTTTCATTTAAAGTTCTCAAAGCAGTTTGCAGTTGCAAAGCAGTACATATTATTATCCAAACTTACTTTATATTTCGTGATTCTTGATCGGTGAATCGGGGGATCTGGGTATGGACTACACTTTGTTTTGATGCGTTCTCCTAGAAAGAATTATTTTCAAACTCTCTTTAACCAGCCAATTTAAGTCAATCATAGGGGATAAAAAGAACTGATCAAAGTTATAATACTTACCTTAGTGTACATTATTTTTACAGAGGACGAAGCCGCTTAGTGATTGCTATTATTATAGATATATAACAAGGCTACAGCCTTGGTTATCTGTATAAAGTAAGTAGATATATAATAAATTGTCTTCTATGAAAGAGTTTTTAAAGTTTAAGTACAATTGGATGAACAAGGAGTTATTTAGCATTAAAGTTGCTGTGCAGACTGTACCTTTGCAACCATCGATATGTTGCCAGCATCAATGGATGTTGCTCAACATATTCTAAGCAACATGAGCCCAGCAACATTTTGTGGAGCAATCCGTCACATTAAAATTGTAATTATTTCTTCTTAAGGGAGTTAAATATATGAGATAGGTTTTCCAACTTAGAAGAGGAATTTAATATTGAGTATGAACCATTTGAGTATGAACCATAAATACGCAAAATATCAAGGCTTATTTATAGGGAGAATCATGGAAGATATAGATAGATAGATAAATAAAAATAAATACAAATATATACAAATAATAGACCCGAAAAAGAAAAGATTTATATGCCGGCCGTGGGTTAAATTCAATAATAGCCCGTGTTTACATCTCTGCCAGCCGCACATCCGCTGGCTGCCCATGTCCGGGTCCCTGTCCGTGTCCACCTCCAGCGATCAGGGAGGGAAATCCGAAATCCGAGAGCCAAATTCAGCTATAATTAGCCGGCACTCCATGAGAGAGAGAGAGAGAGAGAGAGGAGAGCGAGAAAAGCGGCAAGAAAAGCGCCGAGAAAAGCGAGGAAACTCGGCCGAGCGGAGAGTTGCCTCGCCGGCGGCGCGGTCAGTTGCGATTCGATAATCGGCGGTAGCAAGAGCGGGAGAGTTGCGATTACCCAACGCGCTACCACATCATCGCCATCGTCATGTCCCAGAATCCGGAGGCGGAGGAGCCTCCCAAGCTGCAGCTGCAGCTGCAGCCGCAGAAACAGATGACCATCAGCGCCTCCACGCAGGAGCTGGCCGAGCTGCTGGACATCCACCTGGGCGAGCTGCGTCCCAAGGAGCCGTCATGGCGCGTGGCCGACTCGCCCATCTCGGGGCGGGGCATCTTCGCCACCCGCGACATCGAGGCCGGCGAGGAGCTCTTCCGCGAGCACACCCTGCTGGTGGGTCCGACGGCGCACCGCTCCACCAATCTGCGGACCTGCACGCTGTGCTACCGCCTCATACCCGGCGCCACGGACCTGGAGGCCCTCTGCCCGGCCGGCTGTGGCCTGCCCGTGTGCCCCGGCTGCCGGGAGTCGCCGCGCCACGAGCTCGAGTGCAAGCTGTTCCGAAAGTGGCGGCCGCTGGAGCGGGAGCGGATCGAGCCGCGGGCCCTGCGCATCCTCAGCGTGGTGCGGTGCTTCTTCCTGGACGAGCCGCAGCGGAAGCTGCTCTACGCGATGCAGGCCAACGCCGATCGCTACTACATGAAGGAGGTGGAGCGGGCGGCGGCCTGCTTCGAGCACTTCCCGCGCGAGCAGGACATGCTGGACTTCTTCTACCGCACCATCTGTGCCTTCAACACCAACGCCTTCGAGAGCCGCAGCAATGTCGAGGGGCACGAGGTCCTGGTCCGCGCCCTCTACCCGCTGGCCGGGCTCCTCAACCACCAGTGCACCCCGAATGCGGCCCACCACTTCGAGGACGGCGAGACCATTGTGGTGTGCGCCACGGAACGGATAGCCGCCGGCGCCGAGATCACCATGTCCTATGCCAAGCTGCTGTGGTCGACGCTGGCGCGGAAGATGTTCCTGGGCATGACCAAGCACTTTATGTGCAAGTGCGTGCGGTGTCAGGATCCCACGGTGAGTCGAGTGGGAGCACTGCATCTGCCCTGCTCTCGATTTTGGGGGCCTGCAAGTGGCGCAATCGCCGCAATCGAACCCAAAATAGCTTCATCAGCGACGCCATAGAAATGTCACCAAACAGGGGCGTTCGCTAAAGGGGGTTGGTACTTGGCAGCACTCAAATAGCTGGGATTTTATGGATCTATAAAGTTGTCTGCTAAAAAAAGAAACATTTTAGATTAATAATTGTACACCCAAAAAAAAAAAACAAGAGTTTAACCTTTCTATGCGTTGTCTTAGAAATATACTCAAGCAGTATAATGAGTTTAATACTTAATACATCATAATACCAAATGTATACTCAATTGTATAGTTTTTATACTTTTTACGTTCAATTGTGTATTTTTCAGTATTATTTTTAAACGAGTTTAATACTTAATTCTTCATAATACCAAATGTATTCTCAATAGTATAGTTTTTATATTTTTTAGGGTTAAATGTGTATTTTTCAGTATTATTTTCATACGAACCTACACCGAAAATTCGATAATATATCGCGTTTGTCGCGTTAGTACATTTTCTCAAGTCTTGGCGCAGATTAGTATAATTTTTATACTGTTTTAGTATCAAATTATTAGCATCTTATCAAACATTTTTAAATACTCAAAAGTATAGAATTCTATATCAATAGTATTGTTTCTATGACAACTTTTTGTTGGGTGTAGAAATTTGTGTGGAAAGATCTTACTTGAGTGCTGCCAAGTCCCCTCCAACGACGCTCTTGAGTAGAATCAGGCGATCTTAATCCAAGTGGGCGAGTGGGCGACATCCGACGAGCTATTAATCAGCGCTAAGCGGCTAAGTGAGTGATTGAGGCGCGGCAGCTGGGACTTGGAGCTGGCCCTGGCCAGAGAAGCAGCCAAGTGAGTAGAGTAACCGTTACCCACACTCTCTCAAGACAAAGGCTCACAGAAGAGCCAGCGGGCGGCCAGTCCTGTGAGAGAACGCATGACCAGACAGGGAGTTCTGTATTGTCCCAAGTTTGTATTGAGGAATTTCCCGTTCCCGGTTCCGTTCTGCCATTTTCCCTCCTTTTTTGAGAATGATCTGCACTGTGGAACAATAACTAAGTGAATGCTCCCCGAATAAAACCGAATAAAACTCAAACCATTATCTCGGCAGCCTGCCAATGACCGATGGAGGCGCCCCAACTAGTTCAAGTACCCACATCTATCCTACACATCATCCTATATCATATATACATATGTATATCTCCTATATGCCATTCATTCATTCAAACGCTTTGGGAACTGGCACAGAACGAGGTTCATAGATCGCATAGCAAAACGTCAACTGCCCTTTCCTCACCTGTCCACCGCATCTGCATCTTTGTGGCCGCGGATCTTCGCATCTTCGCATCTTCTATGCCGCACGTCAATCCACATGAATTTCAATTTCGGTCTGCGCCTCGTTTTGTGGGCTTTTAAATATAAAATTTGCGCACAAATTCTTTAGAAAACAAAAACGGGCGAAAAAAACAGACCCAGAATGAGGAAAATTTTGAAATTTGTCGGGTATTTCGAAAGGCATACCTCTTATTCAGAGGGAGTACGGGTTATTTATTAAATTTTCAATATTTTAGGAGATTTCTGGAGGGATTAAGAGTGGTTAACTATACATAAAAAAAATATTAACAAGAGTTTATCTTTTGTTCGCGTTGTCTTAAAAAGCAGTATAAAGAGTTTTGTATAGATTTAATACCAAATATCAAATGTATACTCAATAGTATAGTTTTTTTTACTCTATAGTATTAAATATATATTGTCTAGTATTATTTTTATACAAAACTTCATCAAAAATTCAACAACACATCGCGTTAGCTGGAATTTAGTGCATTTCTATTTATCGCGTTAGTTAATTTTCTCAAGTCCTGGTGCAGACTAGTATAATTTAAATACTTTCATAGTATTAAATTAATAAGCATCTTAATAAGAAATATACTCAAAAGTATAGAATGCATGTAGCATAGTTCCTATGGCGACTTTTTTCGGGTATAGTTAATACCAGATTGTAAGATTTCTTATTGAGATATTTAAGTTAATTATATTCTTTAATTTCTTATAATTTTGTTGCCACTTTTATGACATTTCCTAGAGAGCCAGGGTATTCCCCCAGACAGCTGCGATTTTTCCCAATATTTCTTCAGTTTGTTTTCGGTTTCTTTTTTGGAATATTCGACACTCGAGTGTGTGTGGTGTTGTGCTGTGTGTTGTGTGTTGTTATTTCACTTAGTTCCGCTCGCGCGGCCCTGCCCGGCTGCCTTCGCTTCGATTGAGGGCAATAAAATGCACGTAAAAAGTGAAAATAGATTTTAAATGGAGCCATTGTGGGGGGAGGGGGGCCTCGGAAGGCACTATTATATAGTTGCTTGGTGGCCTGAGGGCTCGTTAAAGTTTACAGCTGATTTACGTATGTCCGCAGACTGAGGGGCTTGCCAGGATTAGCTGGAGTTCAGTGCTGGGTGACAATGCGTGACAGTCGTCGCGTTGGGTCGGCTATGACTTTGGAGCCATCCCCACCTGGTCGGTCGGTCACGTGTCATGCCGCTCACCTCGTTCCGCTCCCATTCGTCCCTGACACGCAACTCCTTCTTGGCCAGCGATGTCTTAATTTATGTCCCAGCCACACGCACTGCTCCCAAAAGCGGCAGTAGGACGATGGGAGCGGGGGATACACTGGAAAAAAATATTCATAGGAACAAAAGAAAGGAAAGGGGAATCCATAGGACAAAACAGTTGGGGAAACTTTACTATAAAACCAGTGGTTACATGGTAGAATGGCTAGAAATAGATCAAAGTGGCTAGAAAAGAGAAGAAATGGCTAACATATTTTGTAATATTTCATTAAAAATAGCTAAGACTTAAATAAAGAATTATTTAACACTAAATTAAGTTAGACTTAGCCAAAAAATTACAATTTGGCCGCACTTATGCTTTGTTTAAAATCTGTGGGTATTCTGCGTATGCCGGCAGAGGTCCGGCAGAGAAATCTGCACTATTCTTCCTAAACCCTTTCAGAAGTTATATTCAAACCTTTGTTGTTTTTTAATTTTTTTTTCTAAATTGTGGTTCATAGCGAAAGAGTTTGACAAAGAAAGTACCTAAGAATTACAAAAACAAAACCTACACATCGTCGGAGACAAACAGACCACTCAGACTCGCTTGGCTCGCAAATGTTTGACTTTATGGGTGGCTCCTAGCTTGGAATTCGATGCCCATCCCTGACTTCAAATAAATTTGTTTATTTTTTTGATAACTTCCAATAAGTTATAGCATTTTTGGGCAGTGCAACAGCGTGGGAGACACCCGCGCCCGGTATCAGTGGCTCTCCGCATCTCCGCAAATAATTTTTGTCCACCTGCTCAGATTGCCGGGGGTGGATATCCATATATTGGCTGGAACTGGAAGTGGGACAGCGACTGGGATTGAGGGTGGCTAGTCATATGGCTTCACTTTATGGCATCCATAACCATAACCAACCGCAGCACATCCACATCCACATCCACATGGCACCCAGAGAGGTGTTCGTCGCACAAATTGACAGCGGGAAGCGCTCTTTGATGGCTCGACTGCATCAGTGTCGTGCCGCCTCCTCCTGGTTCCTGGTTTCGCCCCTGGTATTGCCTCCGATGAGCCCCCCCTTGGGCGCCGCCATATGCGAATCCAATTGAATGCAACAATACAACCGCAGCAGCAGCGCAAATTGAATAAGAGTCAAAAGCAAAATCCGCTTTGCGGCGTCCCAGCCAAAAGCGTTGCCACTTCCGGCTTTCGATTTCGCTACTAAATCTAACATTTTGGCAAAGCGTTTTATTTAATAATATTTCTTAAAATAATATTAAATATATTTGGCATTAATTGAATTTAATCTTTTCAATTCTATAAAACAAAAGGAAAACAAATTATGTAGAATGCTTTCAGGCATCAAAAAATGGCGGATTTACCATTTCGCATGTGAAAAAACTAAACCATCTTAAATATTTTCCAATTTGTACAATTTGTATTTTATTTATAAATATTTAATTTCAAAATATTTAATATTTTTGTAGGAAAATCGCATTTACAAGTTCTTTAACGGTTTTGTCAATTTTGGTAAAGATTTCGGGTGTGGGAACACTGGCTGCGTATGTGTGTCGGCCTAGCTTTGCTGTGTGCGTGTCCGTATGTGTGTTGGAAAAAATCATATTTGACTGTTGTCGTTGTTGTCTCTTGTCTCCTTCTCCTTTGCCTCCGCCCGCTCTTTCGGCCCACCTCCCCCCCGTCATTCTCATTCCCCTGTGTATGCCTCTAATTTGTGTTTTTTTTTTGTCTCTAATGCTCTCCGAGGGCGTCGTCGGCGTTCACGTCATAAGCGTCGCGCTGTCCCGCTTCTTGTGGTTGTTGGTGCTGCTTCTTCGTCTCTTTTGGTTGTTGTTGCTGCTTCTGTTGCTTCTCTTGTTGCTGTTGTGGCTCTGCGTTAGGGCCCTGTTGTTGCTGCTGTTAGTGTAGCTTCTCTTGTTGCTCTTACTGTTGTTGTTGCTGCTGTTATTCTAGCTGTTGTTGCTAGTCATGTTGATGGCCCTGTTGTTGCTGCTGTTGCTGCTGCTGTTGCCTCTGTGGTTGTTATTGTTGCCGCTGTCACCGCTACTGTTGGCGCTGCCTCTGCCTCGGCCGCTGTCGCTGCCATTCCCGCAGAGCCGCTGCCGCAGCCGCAGCCGCAGCCGCAGCGACCGCGAATGCCGCGGAGACATCATCACTCGCTGAGTTGTCGCGCGTCGCGTCGGTTCGCCGCAGTTCCGCCGCCTGACCATGTCCGCCTCCGTCCAAGTGCCAGCAGCGCCGCCGCGCGTCCAATCGGACACCACGATGGCCGCCATGGTGGCCCACATGGCGCCCTGTCGCAACACCACGCCCGAGCAGCTGGCGCAGCTGATTGACGCCCACCTGGGCGATCTGCGCGAGGAGCTGCCCAACTGGACCATCAGCGCCTCGAAGGTGGCCGGGCGCGGCGTGTTCGCCACGCGGGACATCGCCGCCGGCGAGCTGATCTTCCGGGAGCGAGCCCTGGTCACGGGACCCACCGCCCGCAAGGGTCAGCTGAGCTGCTGCATCTGCTGCCACCAGCCGCTGCCGCAGACGGGCTTCCTCTGCCGGCACAAGTGCACCCTGCCGGTGTGCGAGACGTGCTCGGACAAGGAGGAGCACCAGGCGGAGTGCGAGCACTTCCGGCGGTGGCAGCCCAAGGATATGGACGCCGAGCCGGGTCAGGAGCAGGTCAATCCGCTGTCGCTACGCATCCTGACGGCGGTGCGGGTCTTTCACCTGGGCAAGGAGCAGCGCCACCTGGTGGACGCCATGCAGGCCAACGCAGAGCGCGGCTATCGCCGGGAGATCATCAAGGCGGCGCAGTGCTTCCGCAACTTCCCCACCACGGACCGCCTGTTCATGGACCAGCTCTTCCGCATCGTCGGCGTGCTGAACACGAACGCCTTCGAGGCGCCCTGCCGCTCCGGCGGCCACGAGGTGCTCCTCCGCGGCCTCTTCCCACTGACGGCGATCATGAACCACGAGTGCACGCCCAATGCCAGCCACTACTTCGACAACGGCCGGCTGGCGGTGGTGCGGGCGGCACGGGACATACCCAAGGGTGGCGAGATCACCACCACCTACACCAAGATCCTCTGGGGCAACCTCACGCGCGGCATCTTCCTCAAGATGACCAAGCACTTTCTGTGCGACTGCACGCGGTGCAACGACAACACTGTGAGTAGGGCATTGTGACTTCTTCTTCCAGGAGAGTTATCTTCTTGAATTATCGTTGGGTTTATCCAGTATCCTTTCGGGTTATCCGTTCCCGGAGCTTGATTGCCTTGTAGCTGTGCTTTCTGTGGCTGTAACCATGTATTAATCATTCACAAATCACTCACTCATTATATATATTTCCCTGTGAATAATTTTTCCAAATTCCCTATCTTTTTTAAGTCGACGATGTGTATGTTTTGTTTTTGTAATCCCCCGACATTCTGCTTTCTGTGGCTCTAACTATAATTACTCATTTATGAACTACTCATGACTATAAATCGTACCATCTGATTAGTTGTCCCAAATATAAACCCTTTATGTACCCGAAATTCCAAATGAAATCGGCGATGTGTATGTTTTGTTGTTGTAATCCTCCGACATTGTGCTTTCTGTGACTATAACATACATTACTTATTCGTAAACCACTAAGTAATTTTATTTAATTTATTATATGTCGTACCTTGTGATTAATTTTCCCAAATTCCCAATCCTAATTAGGTCGGCGATGTGTATGTTTTGTTTTTGTAATCCCCCGACATTGAGCTGTCTGTGACTCGAACCTTTATTACTCATTCATGTACTACTCATGTATTCCAAATATAAACCCTATATATGTATACCCAAAATTCCCAATTTATCGGCGATGTTATGTTTTTGTGCTGTTTGTGACTCTAACCTACATTACTCATTCGTAAACTACTCTCTTATTTTATTTTAATTATTATATAATTATTATATATCGTTCTTTGTGATTAGTTTTCCCAAACCCTCCAAATGAATATGGCGATGTGTAAGATTTGTTTGGGTATTTACCGACATTGTGTAACGATCTCTCAGGGGCTAGTGCTTAGGAACTTGTGTAATTATTTCATATACTCATTATGGATATATTGCTTTGGGATTCTTCTTTGCAGCTAACTCAATATAAAGCTATTCAATATATCTATCTATAACTTTTATTTTTTTGTTATACTTAATTATAAAGTAAGGTATAGATCTTTAAAACTAAAGTGGTTTTCAAGAACAGACTCTAGAGAATGCTACTATCTTGCATTCTGTATATTTTGTTCTTTGTATCTTCCTCACTCTGTTTATTTATAACAAAACCTTCTATGGATATGAGGCCTTAGACCTCAACTAGTGTTAACATAATTTATTTTTGGTAGTTTTCATTCTTTGTTATAAACTTTTATCACAATTGTGGAGCTTATAAAACTTACATATAGTAATAGATGATAGATCTTTATTTGCTCTATCTAACCCATTAAAAGCTGGAAGCGCAAGTAACCCCTAATGTTCCTTCTAGCCTATTTTCCTAATATTTTCATAATAAGTTTTCAAAGTTCTTTGCCTATTATTTCCCTAAGAACACGCTCAATATTTGTAGCTATCATGCGGCATACGTATATATCCGATGGATACACAACTCCAACCGAGCTATGGCCCTGTGAGAACCTCGCAATCTGGCCGGGGCGACCGCAAGAAGCAATTATTGAAATCTGAAAAACATATTTCACTTGAATCCCAACGAATGTTCTTGGCCAACAGAACACACGTTGTCGGTGTCAACGTCGCTCTCCCGAATATATTATGTTGTCTTGTGTTGTTTTGTGTTGGGTGCGCAGTATATTCGCATGAATATCTATCTATATCTATTTATGCTCATAATGGCCTGGCCACGCCGCTCTCTCCGAACCCGTATCCGAATCCGATCTGGTGGATACGGTGAATAATGGCCTCTGGCGTTGGCAGTGGCCCCAACGCTGGCGCTGGCCAGGCCACCTGACACAAATGCGTTCCCTAATTAAATTAGTTATATGATTTGCATCAGGGGCGCCCACCCCAAGCCGGAAGGGGGGTGGTTCACTAAGTGGCCAAAAGTTGGGCCAACAAAAAGTATAAATAATAGAGTTAACTGAAGCGGAGGGAAATGGAGCTCATGTCATGGAAATTACGTTATGAGGTTGAATGAGTTACATATACGGTTTTGGTAAAGGAATTTAAGGATTTAAAATTATTTTGAAGGCTTAATATATCACAGCTTTAAGGTAGAAAATATGCAATTCATTCTGTATCCGATTGATATATTAACGACTGAAATATCCTCATGCATTCGAATTCCCCAGACCTTTTCCTACATTTCTAATAATTTAATGGCAAAGGTCTTATTTTTTACGGGAAAATCGAAATATGTTAAAGAAAAGTCCAAAAATGCAATAAAATACACTTTCTAGTGAAAACTGAAGTATTAAGACCCAAATATATTAATAAAATATTACTAGGGGTTTGAAATACCCTAAAAAAAACCCTAAAAATATGCAATACAATGTTAAGACGCCAAGTTCAGTGTAAAATTGTGTAGCATGGTTTTGGGCACCTTTTTCAGGGATTTCAAAACCCCAGTGATCGCGGTTTCTTGGTTTTCTTGGGCAGTTGTTCTTAATATTTAATGGTTATTCTAGATTTCATAAGGCATTATTATTATTACTATTAAATTATTATTAAATTTAGTTTTAATATGTTTTTTTTTTACAAAGTAAAATTGTTTAGCATAGTTTTGGGCACCTTTTTTAGGGATTTCAAAACCCCTGCGATTTCTGTAGCACACTTGTATATACAAATATTAAAAAAAACACCTTTCGATTCGGTCGAAAATCAAGCGAAACTTGGATGAATAATGGATTTACCACGGTTTCTTGATTTTTACGGGCAGTTGTTCTTACTATTTTACGCTTATTCTGTAGATTTCATAAGGCATTATTATTATTACTATTATTTAGTAGTACATCAAATCAAACACGTGTTAGCGCGTGAAAAGAGCTTTCCAAAAAGCTATAGCGTGAACCGATGCGACGAATAAAACTAGAACTACGCGCTTGCAAAGACACCTCTAGCGGATTATATAATATATATATATATATATATATAATATATATATATATACTCACTGTAGGAACTATAAGATACCAATACACGACTTTATAGAGACCAATTGAAGAAATATAAAATGATATTACGATGATTTTTAAAGGGAACCTTGTGAAAAGATTGCTACAGGCTCTATTCAATCTCTTATTTTTCTAGGTGTATGTCTTTCACTATTAAAGGATTAAAGCTATTAAAAAGTATATTAAAGCTATTATAAAGGAGATTAAAGCTTTATTTTTTCTCACACTATATAGGTGTTCGGAAGAAAATCTCATATATCTTTGATATTCCAGTCTATTTAGAGATTTCTTAGAAAAAGTATATTTCCCAGATATTTTATTTTTAGATTTTATATTATAAATTTTACGTATATCAGCCATATAAATATAAATATTGATCTCCAATCCATTGTCGAATTACCACCAGTAGTCTAGCTTCTTCCATGTGGAACTACCAAAGTTCTGTGGGCTACTAACCTCCGCACCCGATACAAACCCGACACACACTCCTCACTCCCCCAAAACTTGCCTGAGCATGACAGTCACCGAGCATATATGCTAATGCCTTCGATTCCGATTCCGATTGCGATTTCCATTTGGATTTCGAGTTCAGTAGAGTGAACTGCGCCTTGGAGTGACAGAGGCGGTTGTTCAGGAGCCCGGCATATCCTATAGAAAACTCCGACAGGCCACTGATCCATCTCCCTGCTTGTGTTGTCTCTTTTCCAGGAGAACGGAACCTATTTGTCGGCGCTGTTCTGCCGGGAGCAGGGCTGCCGCGGCCTGGTCATTCCGGTGCAGACCCGGACTTTGCAGCCGGACTGGCGCTGCCTGACCTGCGAGAATGTGTTCCCGCACGCCAAGATGGCGCGCTACCAGGACTTTGCCCTGAACACCATCAACAACCGGATCAACTCGTGCAGCGTGCAGGACATGATCCACTTCATCAACGAGCTGTGCCCGCGCTTCTGCCCGCCCTCGAACTACGTGCTCATCGAGGCCAAGCTGAACGTCATCTGGCGGATGACGCGCTTCGACCGGGACCAGTACACGCCGGAGGAGATGGCCCACATGGACCGCTATCGCGAGGACATTCTGGCCATCCTGCATAAGCTGGGCGCCGGCGAGTGCACCCTCAAGAAGCTGATCACCGAGGAGATCCCGTGAGCTGAGGCACTGGCTCTGCGTTTCCGTTTTTTTTTCCCGTTTGTTTGTTCGGCGCGACTGTGTGGGAGTGAGTGGAAGAGTTGTGTGAATGAGCGGGGGCCTCGGACCCCCTTGTTGTTATTCTACTTGTAATCTCGTAAGGAATCCAATAAAACACCGAGCTATTATCCAAGCCGTGGGCTATTTGCCGCCCCTATGTTATTCATTTTGTGTTCTGCTTACTGGGGGAGTTTTTTGACCAGGAAGGAGCATTACGATTAAGTTCAGAAAGAACTGCTAAAAACAATTCAAAGCTCCAAGTACATACATTTATGTATGCTTCAGAGCTCTTACCTTAGGTTTAACCAGAGACCAATTAATCACTCAGATGCCGAATGGCCATACATTTGATTTGCAATATGCAAGCCATTTTTCTGCAAGCAACAAACTTGGGCCCTTCTCGCTAGCACAAAGTTGAGAGAGCTTAAAAAATCTAAAAATATGCGCTTTAATGTTTCTCTCTTGTAGCAGATCTCTTGTCATTCCGCTCAATTGTAATTGGAGAGAAAATATACAAAGTTCTCTTAGCTTAGAAAACTCTCTTGTTCCCTGCTGGACGGAACTTACAAGAAGATGTTGCTGCATTGCTTGTACTATACATTGTAATTCCGCTCTATTTTAACAGAGAAAAAATGCAAAGCTCTCTTAGAGAGCCTTAAAAGAACTCTCTGGCTCGCTGCTGAACAGAACTTATTAGCGGATGTTGCTGCTTTGCTTGTACATTGTTATTCCTCTCAATTTTTATAGGGGAGAAAAAATGGAAAGTTCTCTCAAAGTTCAGCTTATAAAAACTCTCCGGCTTTCTGCTGAAAAGAACTTATAGGCAGATGTTGCTGCTTTGCTTGTACATTGTTATTCCGCTCAATTTTAATAGGAGAGAAAAGATGCAAAGCTCATAGTCTTAAGAAAACTCTCCCGCTCGCTGCTGAACGGAACTTATAAGCTGATGGTGCTGCTCTGCTTGTACATTACACGCAATGCGTGGAAGAGACAGAGAGAGAGGGAGAAATAGGGCACAGGCATATAGATAAGCGCTCTGAAGAGAGCAAATAGCTCTTAAAGCAAGAGAACAAGGAGAATAAAACGAAATGAAGAGGTTTTTTTTTTATTCTTTTAGGAACTTAAAGTGGAACGGGACCCCTTTTACGATCTTAAACTTTTTTTATATGACTTTCTAGCGTACCTAAGATTTTTTAAGCCTAATGCCTTTGATCACCTCTGGTATCCATCCAGGATTTCGAACCCTCGTAGGAATCAAGGAACGCCACTGGCATGGGGCGGACACCCAACCAGCCGCAAAGATTGCGGCCCGGCGATTGACCAACAAGTTGAAAATTGGCGCGCTACAAAGTCGGCAGAGTGTGCACTATTCTAGCTGCGCGCATTCCTCGCGAGGTTCTGCTTTCAGATTCTTATTTTTCTTTCTTTTTGGCAAGCATATAATTATCGGGCCCATCTCTTGGCGCAAGTCAACTGAAAATTATCTATATTGCACATGATATATGGCAAATAAACAAGCCGAGTGAGCGATAATATAGCCGGGTAAACTGTGCGAGCCGAAATCCATTTATTATTTATTATCAGCTCGCGGAGAATCTGCAGAGATTCGCTATATATCAGCCATTAAGTGGGATCTACAAAGGTTTCTTACCAGTTCAGGTCAGTTGTTGTGGTTTGAAGCAGTTCTCACAAGGAGACCCCCTTTTTGTGGTCATATCGATTCCCAATAGACCCTTCTGTTCGAGGTTGCAGTTGTTGTAAAAAAGCTTTCTTTAATGGCGCACACGCACATACAGGGCATACATACAGTCGTAATAGAATAACAATAATAATTTCTCTAGTACAATTTGCATATGGATTTAGGGACTTATAACTAGATATGGGTAGACATTTGCATGCAAGGGGGGAAGGAGTCAGGAGGGTCTAGGGTAGTTGCCTATACATAAATAATCGGAAATGCTATATCTACTACTACGTTTTTGCACACACACGAATTCTTGCACTCATATTGACAGCTGAGATGCCAGATGACTAAATTTACAGATCTGGCATCTCATCTGTCAATATGAGCGAGCATAAACGCAGCATATGGCATCCATACACATACATACAGCTCTGACCTAGTCTAGGACTTATAATTACCAAGTATAAGAAAAAAAACAAAAAAAAAACAGGGCTAGGGATGAACAGGAACAGGGGGAACTAACTTAGGGACAGGTGGTCCGCGTGGTCCTTCTCCGACCTGCGGGCCTGGAACCGCTGCAGCGGCGGAATGGCGAACATCACCAGGCCACTGATGGCAATCATCAGACCGGCCATGAGGAAGGCGGGCGAGTACGAGTCCGTCAGGTCGTACATCCAGCCTGGCGAGGATTAAATAAATAAATTAAGAGAACTTCAAGTCAAAAAGAGACACCAGACCCACCTCCAATGGGGGGACCTATGAAGCTGGCAATGCCCTGGAAGAGCAGCAGCAGGCCAAAGGCATTGGTCAGCTTGTCCAGCCCCAGCAGATCCACCAGAATGACCGAGGTCAGGCCCACATAGGCGCCGATAAAGAAGCCAAAGGCAGAGCAGTAAATGGTCAGGGAGTGGTAGTCATGGCACAGAGGCACCATCACAGTGGCTGGGGAGGAGGAAGCGTAGGATTAGGAGGATTCAAGAGGCAGCTACTTCTTAGACTCACCTATTCCACAGGCTGTCAGGCACACATTGTAGACCAGGAGACGGTTCACCCAGGGCTTGTCCGATATGTAGCCGAGGACAATGCGACCCACCGTGTTGGCCACACCAATGGTGGCTATCAGGTAGCTGGCCTGCGTCTTGGTAAGGTCCAGCTGCTCCGCGTAGGCGGCCACATACAGGTAGGGGACATTGAAGCCGATGCTCGTGCAGAAGTTGGACACCGAGAAGATGACGAAGATGACGTCCTTGAGCAGCGAGAAGTTCATCATTTCGGCGAAGGTGTCGCGGGTCTCCTTGGAGCAGGTGATGCAGCCACAGCATTTGGTCTCCTCCTGGAAGAAGGGAGATTAGGGAAAGATCAAGAGCTGAAACCAAGACGGGCTTCCGCAGCGGTAACGACATAATTCCGCCGGCATAATTTTGATGTTTTAAAACGACATAATATCGCGAGATCTTACGACATCGAATTTAGGATCGCCAAATGCGATCTTATGTCGCCGAAAAGAATCATAGGATCGTGAGAAGTTATGTCAAGAACTGAAACCAAGACAGACTCCTACAGGGGTAACGACATAGTTCCGCCGGCATAAGTTCGCCGTTTTAAAACGACATAATTTCGCGTGAACTTATGGCGCTTGAGAACGCCATAATTTGCCCCAGGACATTATTTCGCCAGATGCGCTCTTGTGTCGCCAAAAAGAATCATTAGATCGCTCGAAATTATGTCATTATACCCTTGCAGAGGGTATTATATTATACCCTTGCAGAGGGTATTATAATTTTGCCATGATATTTGCAACGCAGTGAAGGAGGCATCTCCGACCCCATAAAGTATATATATTCTTGATCAGCATCACCAGCCGAGTCGATCTAGCCATGTCCGTCTGTCTGTCTGTCCGTCTGTCTGTCCGTCTGTCTGTCGGTTTCTACGCAAACTAGTCTCTCAGTTTTTGAGCTATAGGGCTGAAACTTTCAGCATAGTCTTATTTTTTTAGCACGTATATATGTCGGAACGGCCGAAATCGGACCACTATATCCTATAGCTGCCATAGGAATGATGGCGAAATTAATGTAAAAAGAATTTTAACTTTTCTGTTTTTCAACGAATTTCTATTAATTTCGAGATAAAGTAGTTTTTTATAGTTCTAGAATTACGGTTTTTATTTCAATTTCAATTTAAGATCGGACAACTATATCATATAGCTGCCATAGAAGGGATCGGTCAATTTATATGAAAATGTAAAATTCTACATGTAAAATGTAAAATTTACAAAATTTGCTTAATTTTACATTTTTTTATACATTACCAAAATGGATCGATTTTCTATGATCCAATTTCTGACTGCAAGGGTATACAAACTTCGGTTTACCGAAGTTAACTTTCTTTCTCGTTTTAAAATAACTTGTGGCGAACTTTTGACGCTTTAAGGCGACATAAGATCGCTGCAGAAAAATCGACCTTATTTCGCGGACAAAATGTAGTGGGCGAAATTGGAGTAACGACATCATTTCGCGAGATCTTATGGCGCATGAGGAAGCCATAAGTTCGCCCCAGAAAAAAAGACATTATTTTGCCAGACGCGATCTAATGTCGCCGAAAAGAGTCATATGATTGCGCGAAATTATGCCGCTTAAAAAATTACTTGTGGCGGACTATTGACGCTTTTAAGCGACATAATTTCGCGGACAAAATGTACTGGGCGAAATTGTGGCGGCGAAACTATGTCGCTATGCCGCTCCTACAAGGGAAAGGAGGAAACAGAGGCCTCGACCTGCCACTCGATCCCAGCAAAGTTTTTGGGGGTCACTGCCAGCAGGGGCCTAAGCCTAAGCCCAAGTCCGAGCCAAAACAAGTCCGAAATTAGCATGGAAAGGTAAGTGTGTAAGCGTGGCGACTCATGTTAGTCAAATGAGGTGGGCCGTTCCCATGAATATGCGCCGATAGGCCGGACGGAGCTGAAAACCGAGTGGCCGCTGGCGTCGGGGGCCCAGTGCTGCACGGATCACGGAGCACGGCAAATGGAGGCCTTCTACGAGGACAGCGAGATATTCGTGACGGGCGGCTCGGGCGTGGTGGGCAAGGCGCTGATCGAGAAGCTGCTGCGCTCCTGCAATGTCCGCCGCATCTACGTCCTGCTAAGGCCACGGCGCCAGCTGACGGCGGAGCAGCGGCTGGTCCGGCTTCGCCAGGCCACCGTCTTCCATGTGCTGGCCAGAGAGAAGCCGGAGGCGTTGGACAAGCTGGTGGCCGTGCCGGGGGATGTCTCGCTGCCGGGCATGGGCATCGAGCCGGCGATGATCGAGCGCATGCGGGACGTCTCCCTGGTCTACCACTGTGCGGCCACCGTGCGCTTCGACGAGCCGCTGAGGGTGGCCCTGCGGCTGAACGTCGGCGGCACCTTGGAGGCCATCAAGTTCGCCGAGGGCCTGCCCCGGCTGAGGGTCTTCGTGCACGTGTCCACCTTCTACAGCAATCCCTACCTGAAGCGGGTGGAGCCCCAGTACTACTCCTCGCCCATGGACTGGCGGCTGTGCCTGCGGCTGCTGGACGAGGTGCCGGACGAGGACATGCTCAACGCCTTGACTCGCAAGTAAGTGGGAAACGGAACTCCCTAGGGGCTCCTAATCCTGATCCTTCCTTCCCAGGCTGATTGTAGGCTTCCCCAACACGTACACCTTTACCAAGAACCTGGCCGAGTCCCTGGTGAACGACTACCGCCATCGCCTTCCTCTGATCGTGTACCGTCCCTCGATAGGTAAGCACCTCCTCTCAGTTCCAAGTCCCCTCCTAATCCCCCCTCCCGCTGCAGTTCTCTTCGCCGTGGAGGATCCCTCGCCTGGCTTCTCACCCTCCCTGATGGGCGCCATGGGCCTGTTCGCCTTGGTGGGCGCCGGCGTCCTGAAGACCGTGTACCTGGGCCGGAACGTCCGGCTGGATATCACGCCCCAGGACCTGGGCATCAAGAGCATCCTGTGCTATGCCAAGCAGGGCTACGAGCTGTACCAGCAGGGTCCTCCGGCTGAGCTGCCCGTGTACCTGTCCTCGTCCTGCGGCCAAATCCCGCACACCTTCACGGAGATGGCCGAGCAAATGGACGACCTGGATCTGTGGCCGGACGCCGCCTTCGCCAAGAACCTGATGATACCGGGCTGCCACTACACGGACAGGCGCTGGATTTACCAGTTCCTGGTCTTCACCAAGCAGATCGTGCCCGCTCTCATCATCGATCTGCTGCTCAGGATCTGCGGGCAGAAGCCGCAGCTCATGGGGGTGGTGAGGAAGGCCTACCAGACGCTGGAGGTGATGCAGCCCTTCATGTTCAACAACTACGACAGTCCGGGGATCACGGACAAGGAGAGGCTGACCAAGGAGCACGAGGGGTGGGTCCTCTGGGGACTCTGAATATTCCAACTAAGTTTCCTAATCATTTCAACCTCCTCTTAGCACCCCCTTCAATATGGATGCCTTTAACCCGCCGGACGTCTATGCCCAGGTCATAGACTCCAGTAGGAGCATGCTGTTCAGCATCCGCGAGCATCTGCTTCGCGAGGATCCCCGCACCCTGAGACGCTCGCAGATGATCCTGAAGATGTGAGTAGCGATTCCTTCTTTTTCGAGATTTCCTCACTAAAGTTCCCACTCCGACAGCAAGGTGATGCTCTACCAGGCCTTCCGGCTCTTCCTGCTCTACAAGCTCATCCGCTGGCTCTGGGGCGGCTACCTAAAGCAGCTCCTCTAGATCTAAGGCTTTTTTTTTTCAGTTTTACCGCTGGCTGGAATTGAACCATCGTTCTCCCAGCCGCAAGCTGACACTCTAACCGCTAAGCTATCCGTTTATTTTTTTTTTCCCACCGTTCTTTTTTTTTTTTTTGTAAATCCCAAGTTGTGTTCAGGCCAAGGATGGTAATAAAGCTCTGCTTAGATACCAGATCCCCAAACTCACCTGACTCAGGGACACGTTGTTGCTCTGCCGCAGGGATCCGTAGCGCTTGATCACCCCCGAGCCGGACATGGATCGGTTCAGGTCATTCCTGGAGCTCACATAGTCGGGCAGGTTGTGCAGGGAGCCCTGTGGAGGCAGAAGATAAGATAAGTAAGTCAAGGCCCCGCAGCCTGGTAGACCCAAAACCCACCTGGTAGAGGGCATCCGGGCGGTACATGGTGCCGCTGGCACTCCGATGGTCCTCCTTCAGCGGCGTCAGCTGCAGCTGGCTGTGCAACTGGCGGGCAATGTTGTCGTTGCTGGTGCTCTTCATCACCGAGGCGGGCGGAGTGACCAGGGTGGCTGCCTGCTGGCCATTGATGGCCCCATTCGAGTTGTTGTTCTACGTAAAGAGAAGTTAGAACAGATCCTTGAGGAGCAACAGGAGACACACTCACCAGGCTGGGCTTGAGGTTGTGGCCCACGCTGTTGGAGCGGCAGAGACCTCCGCCCGGCGCCACCGGCGTGTCCGTGCGCTGCGGCAGCTGCAGGTACTGGTCCTTGGGCAGCACCTTCAGCGGCTCCAGCTCCGCCGGCGTGGTATTCTCATCAATAATCGCCGACTTCTTGCCCAGCTTCGGTGTGCTGGGCGTATTGGGCGGCGTCTGCGGCGCCGGATCCAGCTCCAAGGGCCGGAACATGGCCCCGAAGATGATGCAGTTGAGCACAATGCCGCCAATAATGAGCATGGCTCCGCGCCAGCCGTAGCTGCCAATCAGATACTCCGTTAGCGGTGCAAAGACAAAGGTGCCAAAGCCCGAGCCGCACACCGCGATGCCCGTGGCCAGGGATCGCTTCGCGTCGAAGTACTGCGTCACGCTCACAATCGCCGGCAGGTAGATCAGGCCGAAGCCCAGACCCGTCCCGAAGCCGATCGTGATGATCAGGGTGAGCACGTTCTGGGCGAACATGCTCACGATGATGCAGCCGGCGGCCAGGATGGCACCCGCTATGGTCACCGCTCGACAGCCGTACCGATTGACAAACGACGAGCTGATGGGGCCTGGAAGGGGAGGATAGAATGGAATTTTATTATAACCTGACACTCTACTCGCTAAGCTATTCCTTTTTAGAGAGAGAGATTCTACTCACCCGACGAGAAGGTCACCCCCACCATGATGGAGGCTATCCAGGCCGTGTAGCCCTTGCCCTCGTTGAAGTATTCCAGGAACTCATTGTAGAAGATGCCAAAGGAGTAGGTCATGCCATCGGCTGCGGGGTAGAGAGATCGAGATTGGGATTAACTACGGTGAGCCCGAAAGTAGGCAAAGCCCTCTGTGGTTGGGGGTCATAAATTACTTCAGTTGGGCCATTAATTACGGCTCGCAACTGTATCAAGATCCCCATCGTGGTCAGATCTCTACATAACAATTATTCCCCTCGCAATTACACCCAAATTCCTGGAGATAAGATTAGCGGACGGAGTCGGTCTCGGTTGCGCTGTCGCTTGTGGCCACAATTATCATCCAATTGATAGTTGTATCGGCTCAAGTGGCGACTGTACTCCACTCCTGTCCACCCTGCTCCTCTCGTAAATCAGCCCCGTGGCTGTATCCGTATCAAGTATCAGGTATCAGCTATCAGGTATCAGGATTGGACCTTGTCGATAAGGCCCGCGCCTAATCTAACTCTGATTTGCAGAGATTAGAGTGCGTAAAGTATTTACGATCGCCGCCTGCCCCCGGTCGCCCTTGGCCCCACTGCAGCCGCCGCTCCCCAGTCCCCAGTTGGGTTGCCGGGTCAGTCCAAGGCTGGGTTTGATTTATGGCACCCTTAGAGGCGTAGCAGAAGCACATGGTTAGCTGGGAGAGAGGGTTACCCAACACCTGGTCGAGGGACTTCCTCCCGGGCGCCATAGAACTGATTACTAAATACCCGGAAGTCTCAATTTTTGAGTGAAAGAAGACATGGAACTAGGGGAAAGGATATTCAAAATCATTTAAAATGAGTACAAAAAGTATACCATGAACCATTATCGGATTAGTCTTCTTCCCGGGCGCCATAAAACTGACTATTAAATACCCGGAAAACTAAGAACCATCTCTTCTTTATATTCAGAAAGCAAGAGCAAGGGTCCTGGTTTTTTCAAATCATTTTAAAAATGCGTCCAGAATATGCAATAAACTACTTATGTTCAATGTGGAATTATTTTCGGGCGCCATAGAAAATAGAGCTGACTATTAAATACCCGGAACCAAGAGTCTGCTTTTCTTTTTATCCAAAAACCCAGAACTAGTGTCCTGGTTACTTGAAATCAATTTAAAATGCGCCCAAAATATGCAAATAACTATTTTATATTTAGAGTTCTTCCCGGGCGCCATAGAACCATAGAACTGCCTATTAAATACCCGGAAACCAAGTGTTTTAATTTTTTTGTAAACAAAAAAATCCAAGAACTAGGGGACAGGTTATTCAAAATCTTTTAAAATGATTCCAAAAGTATGCACTGCACTATGTTAGATTACGACTTCTTCCCGGGTGCATAGAACTGACTATTAAATACCCGGAGCCAAGAGCCATCTTTTCCTTTTATACAAAAACCAAGAACTAGGGTGCTAGGTTGCTTAAAATCCTTAAAAAAATGCGTCCAAAAGGAACTTTCTTCGATTTATAAATATTTTCGGGCGCCATAGTACTATAGAGGTGACTATATAATACCCGAAAACCAAGTGTCTTAATTTTGTAATTAAAGAAACCAATTATTCCAAATCATTAAAAAATGCATCCAAAAGTATGCAATGAATTATGGCAGGTTTAGAATTCATCTCAGACTATAGAACCGACTATTAAATACCCGTCAAATGGGCAGGCTCTTGCTTTTAAGTTTATGAAAGTTTATATGAAATCATTTGAAAATGAGTCTTAAAGTATGCAATAAATGAATTTTGATAATTATTAAAAGGTTTAGCATACCTTTAAATCTCATTTAAAGTGATTTCCACTCTACAGCCTGGTTTTTTCCTCTTCAGGACCAGGAACTAACTATTAAATACAAGAGAAACCAAAAAACCTATTTTTTTTTTAACAAAAAACCAAGAACTAGGGGATAGGATTTCTTAAATGACTTAAAAAAAAGATATCTGAAAGCATGTAATGAATTATTTTAGATATTGAATTCTGCTCAGATTATAAAACCGACTATTAAATATCCAGTTGTTTAAAAACCTTCTTCCTTTTACCAAAAAACCAAAAACTAAAGCGCAAAGTTACCTCAAATCATTTTTAAAATTGCCCAAAAGTATGCAATGCATTATTTTGAATTGCTTTAAATACCTTAGCATGCTTTTAGGCTGAATTTAAATAGATTTGAACTCACCAGCATGGAACTAAACTGCCTAAATTTTCTCTCGCACTTACTGACTATGTGTATCATGAAGGAGCCAAAGACCACCACCCAGCCCCATCCTCCGTCCGGGGGCGTGGGCTGTGGCGGCAAAACCATCTCGCATGGCTGCTGATGCTGCTGCTCCTGCTGCTGCTGGGATTTTCTGCGTGCCGGCATTCCGTGAGCCATTTTGTTGTGCTGGACAGGTGAGATATGTATACGGCCGAGTGGGCTCCGGAGTGATTCCCGAACTCAGTTCAGGGCCTTGGGCGGGGCTCTGTTGCAGCTCCTGTTGCAGCTCCCAAGCTGCGTCTATCCTGTGTCCGTCTGCGTCTGCCTACAGCAGCTGCATGTTGGGCCTGAGCTGAAACGAGGAGTTCGGTGGCAATTAGGGGCTAGGAATCTCAATATTAGATTTCAATTAAAATAGTGAAGAGGCGAGAACACGTGATGAAGGGGATGTTGTTGTTGCTCAGTGTCTGCTTTTGTGCTTATCGCCGAGCTCAGCCGAAAATACATTGAACTTGCCAAGAGCGAAACAGATTGTTTCTAGGTTTAACAATTGAAAAGAAGTGAGATTGAGAAGTTCCGGAGGCGCTTGGGTTATTTCAAAACAATGTGAAATTGTTTTAAGAAACATTCTCGAAAACATTATGATTCAACCTTAAGAATACATTTTCCTGGATCGCCTTTTAAGCTAGGCCCTTTACAAAGTCCCATTTCCTGTTTTTCCAGCCTCTATAGAAGCTCCCAATTAGTAGCTTATTTTCCCTTTTAATTAAACTAACACATACGGGTTAATCATTACAAAAATGGGTTAAGAAATCGCTGATGCCTAAGCTTATTAAGCAGCGTCATTGTTTGTGCTTGTGACAGACAGAAATAGTTAGTTGTTTTTAATAAATAATTATTAAAAATAAAGTTAAATTTAGCAGCGAACTTGTTTTCTACCGAGAGGGAGAGCTGGCAGCGAGGCGAAAACCAAATCAAAGCAGTTATCAGGCTTTCGGCGACCCTGTGACCCCGTCACCTCCTGTCTGCCCCCCGTGGAACCCCGCCTACATTCGCTAAACATAACGCTTATCGCCACCGGTTTTTTCGCTGGATTCCGCTTACATTCCCATTGTCACTCCCTGAGACCCTCAAGCCTCGGGAGGAGCCGGAGGAGGTGTCCCATCTATGTACGTACTCTCTTATCATCTCAGGCGTTGCTAGAATAAAAAAAAACACCCGACTTTTAACGATCCGTTCTAGCTCAGAACGGATCGTTAAAAGCCTGGTGTTTTCTTTATTTTTATTATAATAGAGCTCTATTTGCCATTCGGACCCCCAGCGATCATCCAACCGAAAGTCTTTCGTTTATACAGCGGCAAAGTCATGAAGAGGAGAGAGCTTGCTCGGGCAAGTTACTCGAAAAATAGATTTAAAAGTAGCCAACTATTTATGTTTGCTTATCGGGAAAGCTAAAATATAATTAAAGCTGAAATTTAATTTAAAAACCTTTTGAAAAAATCGAAAATCCCTTAGAGATATCGTACAAACACATATCGATATCTCTAAGGGAGATTGTTGCAAAGGTACAGTATGCACAGGAACTTTATTATTTAATAACTCTCTTGTTTATCATCCAATTGTACTAAAATTACAAGAATTCAGGCCTTTAAATTTAAAAGCTCTAAATTCCATAGTCTCTGAGATTCATACGAACACAGGGACAGACGGATATGGCTAAATCGACTCAACTGCTGATGATGATCAAGAATATCTTTGAGGTAAGAGATGCTTCTTTCTGCCAATAAAAAATCGCCATAGAAACTATACTATTCTGACATAAATTCTATACTCTAGAGTGTTAAATAATTCTTAATAAGATACTTTCTAATTTAATGCTACGAAAGTATTAAAATTATACTAATCTGCATCAAAAAATCACTAAACGCGACAAACAGAAAAGCACTAAATTCAAGCTACAGCGATATGTTATCGAACATTAAATGTAGGTTCGTTTGAAAAATAATATTCGAAAATATACAATTGAAAGTATAGAGTATTAAAACTATACTATTGAGTATACATTTGATATATATAAGCTCGTTATACTGATTCGAGTATATTTTTAAGACAACATGTAGAAAGGTTAAACTTTTTTTGTTGGTACACCCAGTTGTAGTAAAATTCTACTCTATAGTTATCTGGTATAATAAAGTCTATAAATCAACATTGTAATGTTTAAATTCTAAAGATGTTTAAATGAAAAACAATAACTCAAGTAAACTCAAACTTTTTACTTTGAAATTAAAATTAGAAAAAGTTAAACTGTGTCAAAACTCTGGGCTCTGCTTCAGACGGCTCTAATCACTGGCCCAGGTGCGAATTACTTTCGTTTATTATTGTGTTGTTCTCTCCTCAGCTGCTTCACCCCGAGAGATATGGAAAATACTGGTAGAATATATAGAAAATATACACAGAAGCTACAGGCGCTTGTATCTTTCCAAGAGCTGCCCCTGCTCAATCATCGTTGGGTTTTCGCAAAGTGAAAACAAAGAGCAAAAGTTGCAACAGTGCCGCAAGATAAAGTGTGACGTGATAAAGCAGATGGATTCAGGGGAGGATACGCATTCGAATTGGGACTCGGACTGGGAGCCAGTGCACTGCCAGCAGAACTCGGATCGAACTGAACAAAAACAAATGCGTCTCGCTTCACGTTTGTCCAGAGTCATGAGTATTATCGGAGAATGAAAACAATGAAAGTCGGAGAGAACACAAAAGCTAAAACTCGACCTAAAATTGATTAGAGACAGGCGCACAATCGAGACATGGGCGGTTACAATATACTATATACTGAATGTGAGTGCCATCTATACCAAGAACAACAGGAAACGCATTTACAGCATCTCCAACTCTTGAGTGCTCCTCCTAGCATGATTCATCTGTCGGCGTCGGGTCTTTTGTGCAATCAAAAACAATTAAAACAATACAAATCAAATCAAATGTAGAATTTTTTGGTACTATCAACGGGATGCTCGGACTGTTCGGGATGGCGACCGTGACATTCAGGCGTTCGCCGACAAAGAGATTGCGCATACGCACCGTGTGCGTTACACACCAAGTATTTGTGTATTAAATATATATTATATGTTATGACAGAGAATCCGCCCACTTGAACGCAGCTAATTCCAACAAAGAAAGAATAGACTTTGATTTCAGCTAAACCAAGTGGAAAAATTATGAAAACAAAAGAAGAAAGAGAGTGAGATAAAGAGGTTTTCCAAGAAAGTCTTAAATTAATTTTAATAAGCTCATAAGTCTATAATTTATATAGCAATTAGCTAAGCATTAGAAGAGCTTCTGTTCTGATTTATTTCATCATCTATAATCTTCTTATCTATAATCTAAAATCCCCTAGACTGCAGCTTGGCAAACTCCTGGAACCTTCTAGGATTTGTCCACCTATTTAGGAACTATTTGAACAGAGCTATCAGCCAGTTAGCAACTAATTTGTAATCGGCTATTTATTGCCCTGATACTTCTGTGTTTATCTTGACTAGCAACGAAAACAGCAACAATAACAAGGCAATGAGCATATTATTATTATCGCTGGATGCACTCGTCCAGCGGATGGCTGCACTGCGATGGGACTTTGCCTTGACCCATCTCCGGGCTGGGTATTATGTATTACGTACGTGTTCATTATGGGTGTGTGGTGATACACTCATAAGCCGAGTGATAGCCGAAAAAAAGAAAAGAGGAGAACGGGGCAAAATGTGCGCAGTAACGAAAATGCAATATCAGCAGCAACAGCAACACGAACTGTGGACATCGGCGCTCTATTACGTGTGTGTGCACCGAGAGAAACTATTGACATTGACATTGTCTACTTAAGACTTTGGAAAAGTATCAAAAACTGATCATTTAGCTATTAGAGATGGGAGAGGACTCAAGTCTTTGATTATTTTGTAAGCAAACATCGATTTTAAATCGATTAAAATGGATAGCAGAATGAGAGAAAAGTGGGAAAAACGTAGAAAAAAGAATTGTTTTAAGTTCCGAATCACATGGTATAAGAAACGATTTAAAATCGATTAATATCGATAGGAGAAGAACTGTAGTCGGGTAAAAAGGTGAGAAAAATGTTGAACAAAGTATTCATTTAATTTCCGAGTGGCATGGTATAAAAAACTATTTAAAATCGATTAATATCGATGTGAGAAGAACTGTAGTCGGGTAAAAAGGTGGGAAAAATGTAGAACAAAGTATTTTTTTAATCTCGGAATGAAAGTGTTAAAAAAAACCATTTTAATAGTATATTTAAATAGTTTTAAAACATCTATTGAACATTGCAGGCTCATTAAATAAGAAATATTTAGTTTAATACATTTTTGATTATTTTGTATGCAAAAATCGATTTAAGCCCGATTTATATCGATAGCAAAAGAATTGTAAAGGGGAAGAGCGTAGAACAATGTAATCAATTAAGTTTTGAATGACGTGATAAAAAAAAACTATTTTATATGTTTAAATAACTTTATAAATTATTAAATATTGGTTGCTATGGAAATACTAGCTTATGCACTAGCTTAAACACTTATCACAAAACTTAAAGCTAATTAATAAAAAATATTGAGTTTAATAATATATAAAATCTATTTGGCATATTTCCACAAAATCTTCTAACATAATATTCATATAAACGAAATTATATAAAAAAATAAATAATAAATTATTAATAGAACCTAATATCAACTCCCAAATTCTTGCAGTGCATCCCACAATTGGTTCTTGCTGCTCACCAAGATTGCATTCATTTCGGGTGGCCCACAAGTGTCGTTGAACCACGACCAGCAGCAAAATAAACAAATGCCGCTTGCCAAGAGCGATATCGAAGGTGATGATAGAGAACAAATGCCAAAGAGATGGTGATTCACCTGGTTCACCTACGGGTATCCACGCGAATCGTATCGCCCCTCCAGTTCCTCCAAGGAGAGTGCCTTAATAAGCACTCGAGTAATTATGCCCGCGGCAGGGGGGATTAATTACGGCCGCCGGTCTTTGTTTCTGGCCCAGATTTATGGCTGCCGTTATCCTTGCCCAGTTCAAACTGCATCTCAGCCGGAAAACTCGGGCCTCCTCTCCTCCCTCGGTCATTTGCACTTTGTTTATTATGAAATTAATTCACTTTGCTTGGCACTAAGTGAATTTCAGCTTTTGCGGTCACGGATCTTAATTGCCGCAGCCTTGGACTCGGACTTGGATTCGGATTCGGGTTCGGATTGAAGGAAGGTCAGGGAGAAGGTCAGGACTTCAGCAAGGATATTTGAATAAAACGTTGTCATGGGAACAGAGCTGAAATCCTTACTTTGTTTGGCTTTTGAAACTAATTAAAAAGGCTTGTAGACTGGAAAGCAAAATAAATTACATAATTTAATGACCTACTTTCTTATTTCTTAAGTAATTAACTGCATTTTGTAAGGAACTGAACTTATGTTTTCTTGTGTACTTAAGGGTTTCCTTAAGATTCTTCTAGATTCTAGAACCTTTCCCCTTTTCCCATCATTTCCATTTTATTATTTGTTCACTTTATTGGAGATTAATACTCCCCTCCATCAATCTTTCTCAACGATCTTGTCAACATTGCCTCAGACCTGAGACCTTCGATTTAATCAATATCAAATATCTATATAGGGATTACAAGGGCTGACTCTGTAGAGTGATATAAGTGGTGGGATAAAACACTAAGGTAATGCACTCTCCCACGTTCTTTTTTTTAACTCGAAAAAAAAAAAAAACACAAAACCAAAAATAAAGAAAATCTATTTAAAAATAGTTTCGATGGAGAATGCGCTCGATTTTTGGGTATTTTCAGAGTTTTTGTTTTTCCAGATTGCAGTTTTGAAAAAAGAACCAGAGATCGGCGGAGAGATCAGATCAGATAATTATGGGAATGATGACACTTAATTTGTGAATTCCTTATCGGATCCCGGCTTACCGGACTTACCTTCGGATTGCCTTTATTTGATAATTAATTTACTGCTGCACTCTTTGCGCTGTTTCTTTTTCCTTTTGTGCCTTTTGCTTCGCGTTTATTTTATTTTATTCCGTTAGTTGTTTTTTGTGCGCGAATGTTCAATTTTTTACGACTTTGTTGACAATTCGTGTTCTTGGCGTAACAGTTACAGCGTTCGCCAGTGTCCAGCCATAGAGATTATGGATTACGGATTGCACTCGGGTTCAAAGGGGGCTCCAAGCGATTTATTAGTCCTCGGAAATACTTTAAAAGACGCGCCAGCGCGCCACCTTTGTTGATAATATTCGCGGTCCTAACGGTACTCTCGCGCTAACGGGATAACACAGGGATGTGGGAGGGATGCTAACGTTAGTGACTACTTTTCTCGATTCCGGGAGCTTGCTTTAGCTTTCGAGGCGAGACGCAACCGATGTCGCTGTTAGCAGGCGACCAAATAAAATTAAATGCGAGCAAAATGCCGAGCGGCTCGCAGCGCGCCAGGAAGGAGAAGCGCTCGAGGAACGGTTAACAAATAAAGAAGAGGAGCATGGCAAGAAGAAGCTCTCGCGCTCTCCGCTCTGTGTCTCTCTCCTTATCAGTGGTCACTTTTGCTGGAAGAGAGAGAGCAGCGAGCAGCGAGCTGCGCGCAGCGAGAGAGAGAGCGGGCGAGAGAACGTGATCGGAGTCAATCCGCAGCGAATTATAGAAACCTTATCAGTTTATAATTTTTCTACAGGTTTTTTTTTCGTTTTTGTGATTTCCAATTGTTGTCCACCAGCAAATAACACGGTGTTCGGTTTTCGGGTGGATCGGGAGCGCATGGGGAGGGGCTGGTGCTGCTGCTGGGGCCGGGGGAATATGGGGGCTTACGCCTTTCTGGGCTTAGTGTTAAATATTAATTAACAAACTTGCTCGATTTGAACTGTGCGTAAAACGAAATCACAACGGTCATATAAAGAAAAAAAAAATACAATCATAACAAAAGCTTATATGGGCCAATCATGTAGGTAGAGTGATACCCTTTCCAAAAGTTAGTTCTATAATTACAACTTTTTATTAAACTTGCTATACATAATTAAAATTAATTTCAAAAATTAAATATGTAAATGAATGAATTTTGAATTTGTTATTTAATTATGACACTCGATAGAAACAGTGATGGAAGAATCCATTAATCTAATCCAAGCAGGGCAGTGAATCATAATTTTGTAATCATTAAATCGATTTATTTCAAAACTTGCATGAAAATTATCGATTGCCTGCAAATAATCGATGGCAATTGAAATTTGAAAACCTTAACCGCACAAAAATGTAGGTCAAATAGTTAATTAATACAAAATATTGAGTTTAATAAATCTTTTTAGAGGATATTGATTTTAAAAATGGTATATGGTGATACTCAGATTTCTTTATAAACTTTTTTTGATTTGAAATGTTAAACTTTATAGAGAAAATAATATAAAAAATGTATTTCATATGTATCCTTTATTTAAATTTAAAAGAAAACTATACGGACTTAACTTCTCTTTATAAAACAATATTTAAGCAAGTTTTTGAACCTTTTTTATATACTTATATTGAATTTATTGAATATTCATTTGTATACCATATTAATTTTATAAATTTTCTAAATCTCGAGCCTTTAAACAACAATAAATGAATTTTTAGTTATAATAAAATAATATCTTTAAAACCGATATAATGTGCATACATATTTGCTTTCGATTTTAATCGATTCTCCACAATTACATCGATATTTGTAAACAATCGAAAACATCATTTAATCGATGTGATTTCGACTTCTTAGGTATATACCAAATTTTATGCTTTCAAAATTCAAAATTCCTTTAAAAAACTCGTAGACAGTGAAGCTTTCTTGTGCGAAAATTTAATCTAAGCTCCCAACGCAGTATAATACTCTTATTTACTAACAAATATTTCCTAATAATTGTTGTTATCTTAGTTTTTTGCTTTTTTACAATTTGCAGTTTATTGCATTTTAACCACTAAATCGGTAAGAAGAAGGCACTGTCAATGCAACTTCACTCCGAAAGTAGTGAAGGTCAGCGATAAGACATGCTCCTCCAACCCTTCAAAGGCGAATGCCTGATACCCTGCAATGCCGAATAAGTAGCAAGTGGAGCGGAGTACCAAACTTTCCCCCTAGGGGATTGGAGCACTGTAAGTCACATAGTCCAACGATGAACGGCATGAGAGATTTGATTTGATCGCACTGATCGCATAATTAGCTGGGCAAATAGCAATGGGCTCAGCTTGGTGCTATAAATATACAACACAGAAGCAGACCCAGACCCGGGCCCCAAGACTGATCGGTCACAGGTTGGGCTGGCCAAGATGAATTGGTTGAGCAAAGCGGCCCAACCCGTGATCCTCCATATGAGCTCAGACCCCTTTCCCTTGCCCCCCTGCCATTTCCCACCGACCGCTAATGATTGTCGTAATGCGACAATACTGATAATCGATTATGCCAGGCCATTGATAAGACCACACTCGTCGCAAAGGGAAATCGGAATGGGAACGGGAATGGAAACAGGAACGGGCAACGGGCAACGGGAGCGGGAATCAATTCCGCCTAGTGAGTCCGAGGGTGGCCATGCCACGCCCCACTTGCTCCCGATAAGATAGTGGACTCCAGGCCGGAGTTAGAGCCAAAGGAAATGGAGCGGCAACGCAGGCTCAGCTGGCAAAGGAGCGTACTGGCGCCCGAGCAGTACGGGTTGCTACACCCAGAAAAATTCATGGACTAAAAAGCTGCCAAATTGCCTAAAATTTTAGTCCATTTGACCTAAAACGGAAGTCAAGGCAGTTATTGCCTAAAAATTTTCCAAAATGCCATATTTTTAGGCAATAGAAACAGGCCTACATTTTAGGCAATTTTTGTCCATAATGCCATATTTTTAGGCAATTTATGTCCAAAATGCCATAATCTTAGGCAATAGAAACAGGCCTAAATTCTAGGCAATTTTTTTACTAAAACTTCATATTTGATGATTTGGCCGTTAACCGCCACTCCATGCCAGGGATGTTAGAACCAGTTGGGAATTAAATGCCCACACGCGAGAGACAATTTTTAGGCATCCCAATGCCTAAAATTAAGGCATCCCATGGACTAAAAATGAAATTCTTAGCTATGGGTTAATGCCTAAATTTTAGGCCTACAATTCCTAAAATGTAGGGCCTAAAAACATGGCATTTTGGCATTATGACCCATTTTTTAGGCCATCATTGCCTAAAAAGAAATTTTTAGGCAATCAATCGCCAATTCCTAAAATTTTAGGAATTTTTTTTTTCTGGGTGTAGGAAGCAGGATCCCTGAAGAAAATATCTTATAAGCTGCTAGCTATGAAACCTCAAGGAAAACTCTTAATAAAGTCAAATAAAGATTTCAAATTCGTAAAATAAAAAAAAAAAAGGATTTAAAATTCTTTTTGTCTTCAAAAAAAATGCAAACGGGGGGCTTCTAGCATGTGTTAAACCCTATTTCGAAGGGGTAAAGATTTTCAAAATTTCTGCATCGCCTACTGAGATATTTTTACATATATCTGAGGGCTAGAACCATAACAAAGCATCCATTCTGGCCATGATAGTAGTGTCAAGTGTTTGGGGATCACAAACATTCCGAACGCTCAGTCAGTCGCAAGTATATTTTCTACAACGTCTAAAAAGAGCTCGTAAGTTTTCTCAAAAAATTTTTTTTCTTTGTTTTTTGTGTGAAAAGTGTATACATTTTTCTAAAGTACATTTCCAACTCTGCTCTCACAGGGAATTTTGTGAACTTTTGTGCTATGACTCCCGCGGAAGTCTTTGAAGAGATAATTTCCATGAATTCGGTCCTTTTAGAGCACGAAGAACCGCCAATGAGTTTTTACGCCGACCTGGTGGAGGAGGGCCTCGTGGAGGTGAGGTACAACGAGAGGGGCGGTCTCGTCGTCAGCCAAGGAACCCAGCATGAAGAAGCATGGAAGCCCAGCCTGAATGGGTCTGGGATCATGAAGGGCATCGTGATGCTGTGCGGAGTCCTGTCCCTGTTTACTCTCCACCGGATCTCGTTCGGCACAATACCATGTTTGTGCACTGCGGAGGAGCCGTGTCCGTGTAGCGGGCAAAGCATCTGGGTGCGCATGGTGCGCTACGTCTTCGGCATGTACGGGCAGATAGCACCCCGCTCCTGAGCTCTGGTTAGTTTCCAGTTCTATCCCCGTGGCTATTTATAAACCCAACCCGCTATTTTTACCCCTCAGACTGACTGGACACCGAGTACTCGTACTCGTGCTGGGACTTGCGACTTGGACTGCACCGTAAGATTCCTCCGCCGACCGGCTGCTGATTTCTCGTTTTGTTCTTCATTGTCCGGCGGAGATTAGTCCGGAGACACTGGGTTGCCCGAAATACACTTGTGTTGTTCTTGTTCCTATGTTGTCGTGCACCCACCAGCAACAGCAGCCGATAAGATCGGCGGAATTTACTCGAATCTCGGTCATAGCCCAGCCACCGATGAACAAGCCACATCCACCGATCCACAAATAAAAAAGCCAAGTCCCAGCGTAAATCTCACTGCTAGATCTCTCTCTTAAAGGTTCCTTTCCATTGGCGGGCATTAGATATACTCCGGGACTGGACAATGACCCGGGAGCTGGGAGCTGGGAACGGCCGGCTCTTATCGGTGTCAAGCACCTTTAGCTTTATAATTGGGCGTTAATAGGTGCATTCACTTGGCTTTACCAAGCCGAAACGGAACTCGATACCCGCCTGGCGTCATTGATCAGGGCATGCCGAGTGTGGAATATTCTGGCAACTAATAATTTTAGTTGTAAGCCAAGTGAAAGCTTAATCTAATCCGTTTGGATAAATAAATAGGGAAACCCCCAAAACTCAATGTAAATGGGTTTTCTTTTGTAAGGTCTAGGCTTCTTATAGCATACTTTTTGACCGCATTTCAAGGGATTTCAACAGAGCTCGTACATGGGCTTCGTTCCCAAGATCACACAAAAAAAAAACCTTAAAGATCGCCCTCACTCGCAATACAGTCGTTATTTTGTACTTGTAATTTTGCTTAATTGTATTTTAAGACAAAAAATGCATAGCTTTCTCACAGAGCAGCTAAAAACAAACTCTCTCGTTCGCTTTTGCTTGTACACTGCAGGCAAAGCGGGGAAGAGAGTGCGGACAAGAAGAGCAAGTGGCCTCAGGAGAGCAAAAGCGCAATAGGATAAGGTCGAACTGAGCACTTCTTTGAGTTCCCTTCTTAATTGAGTCTCAAAAAATGCAAAGCTTCCTCAGAGAAAACTCTCTCGCTCGCTATTGCTTGTACACTGCAGGCAAAGCGTTGAAGAGAGTGCGAGAGAGTACGGACAAGAACAGCAAGTGGCCTTAGGAGAGCAAGAGCGCAATAGGATAAAATCGAACTGAGCGCTTCTTTGAGTTCCCTTCTTAATCGAGTCTTAAAAAACGCAAAGCTTTCTCAGAGAAAAAGAAAACTCTCTCGTTCGTTTTTGCTTGTACACTGCAGGCAAAGGGTGGGAGGAAGAGCGAGAAAGAGATCGGGCAATCGAGTGAAAACTGCTCCTGACCCTTAAAGCAAGAACGCAATGGGATAAAGTCGAACTAAGCGCTTTTTTCGGTTCTCTTCGAGTCCTTCCCCTTAATCAAGTCTCGAGCAATTCGTATTACCGAGAGTCTCACTTAAAGTTCGGTTTTAGAAATCACTTCAAAAGGTGTTTTTAACACAAGTCCTTACCTACATATTTTTTATTTATTAATTCAGTGGTTTTATTACAACACTAAGAGTACTAAGAGTACTACTAACAATTTACACACAAAAATACATATGATTATTAAGAAGTACATATGTTTGTAAGTTATGTTCGTATACATTTTAAGAAGGTCTGGAACACAACACATTTTTAGACACCCGAACTTAAATATATAGAGCTTTCTGTCAACATATTTGGTAACCAAAGGACATTTATAATTACACAAATCGGTTTGTCTTTAGTCTTTGACTTTGTAAAAGGTTTACAAGGCTTAAAAAACTCACCCAAAACTCAATACAAATTTTTAATTACATTTTCAACGCCTATTTCTGATGCACTTAAGTGGCCCAGCAGCACTTTGTCAGTCGCAGGCTTCGGGTTTCAGGATCGATGCTAGGCTCCGCTGTGCCGGCGTCCAACTATTGATTTAATTGCAGCTGACGGAGGCCAAGTCAGGAGCCGGAGTCGGAGTCGGAGTCTTCGCTCCGCGTCAACGTCAGACAGGCGAAAAGCCGGAAAATTGAGCTGCCAGGGAAAGCGCCTTCGAACGGCTAAGAGCGAGCAGCGAAGGGCGAATGGCATAATGTGCCAGCTCGAATGTGCATGCAAATTAGCTGACAAAATGAGATTGACATTCGGCAATCAGCGGCAAATTGCCCGCAACAACAAGGGGCGACGACTATCTGCAGAGCGGCGCTGCCATTTTGTTTTCCACTTTTCCACTTTTGCACTTTTCCGCTTTTCCACAAGCACAAGCACTGGCACAAACAGAACACGAAGCATGCCGCATTGCCATTTTGCAGGCCGCAGCCCCAAAAGCCGACCGAACTGGCTAAAAAGCTAAATGCCAAGTGCAATGCAAAGGCCGCGCCAGAAAGAAGTCTGGCCAAAGTCTGGGGGAGATGGGAGATGGGAGCTGGAGCCGGGAGATGGGAGATGGATGGCTGGGGCTCGTGCTCGTCCTGGCCAGGGCCAAAGGCCAGGGATTCATGTCTAGTTTGCATTGCAAGCCGCCATCTATTTAACATGCACTCGTCCTTCGTCCTCGCCGCTCTGCTCCGCATTAATATTGCACGCCGCTCACCGCTTGTCGGGCCGTGGTGGGCCAAGTTGATCCGATGGGCGGAGACCGTAGCACCTGTTGAGTGCATCCTCCTCCTGCATCCTGCCTGCCTGCCCATGCCACCTTGCGATTGCCACAGTCAGATATGCACAGGCAGAGGCACACAGACAGACAAGCATGCCATGCAACACTCTGAGCCCATAAGGACCTGCATTAACAGAGGAGGTCAAGGTAATAGGAAGGTGGAGCATTTAAGAAAAAATTATTATTTCTTAAAAAAAAAATAAAAAAAGAGGAAATAAAAAGAGGAAAAATGAAAGAAAGTACTTTATTTAAAAATCCCTAACTTAGTATATGTATCTTTAGATCATTGTTGCCCAAAGCCCTGACACGCAAGTCAGAAAATTTCTCTGTCCGGCTTCTGCCGTCACAAGCACAGCAAGTAAAGTCAAGTTAAAAGAGAGGCGGAGCATTTAAAAAAAGTATTATTTCTAAAAAAAAAAGGGGGTATAAAAAGAGAAAGAAGGTTTTTTATTTAAAAATCCCTAACTTAGTTGTTGTATTGTGTATCTTTTGATCATTGTTGCCCGAAACCCCGACACGCAAGTCAGTAAATTTCTCTGTCTAGCCTCTGCCGGCACACGCACAGAATGTAACAACGCACCAATTGTAATTTTG
Source organism: Drosophila auraria (assembly GCA_008042615.1). NCBI lineage: Eukaryota > Metazoa > Arthropoda > Insecta > Diptera > Drosophilidae > Drosophila > Drosophila auraria. Next base: position 5,225 of record VNJW01001675.1, on the reverse strand, counting down.
TGAGTAAATCAAGCCTTTTTTGAGTTAGTTAACTATTTTTATGTATTATTTGAAATATCTTATCTATTTCTAGTCTCAAATCTAGCCACTTTGTTCTATTTCTTACTTACACAAATACAGTCCTACACAGAGAGATTTTTTAAGTAACATGGACTCAAAATGAGAAAATATGTACTCAAATGATTGCCAAGTCCATTGGTTCTTACTTTGAGAGGATTTTCACTTAGTTTGAGTATAATTTGTAAGAAAATACATATATACTCCTATTGAGTATTTTAATACGTTTTTGAGAACTTTTATTTTTAAACTGAGTACAAAATGTACATCATTTAAAAAGAATTCGTACTCAAAGTACTTTAAGGAGTACCTGTAGTTTGTTATAACAATTTTAACAGCTCTAGATTTGAAAACCCCTGAGAAGTTATACTTTTCAGAAGCTATGATGATTATAGAATCTTAATCATAAAAAATATATTATTTTCAAAAGATTCATGTGGGTTCATCAGCTTAAGACCCTTTTTGATTCTCTGTATACTGACTTTGGTTCAAGCTTATTGCAAATTTCCCGCCTAATTAGATACTTTGTCCTAAATAAAGTCCTAACGACTCGATACAAACATTTCATCAGGTTACTAAACTAATTAAAAACAATGCAATTAGTACCGAAAATGTCATGTAAGCCCCAAGGGACTGGTGCTAATAATCCGACTGCAGCTGTGCCAGTCCCGTGTGTGTTGGCGATAATTATGCACGGAGGCTAATGAAAGGCATGCGCGCTCGAGTGAGAACGGCAGAGTTTACAGTCAAAACATCGGTGGAGGAATGAGTAAATATATATGTACATATAGGATAAATATATGTAAAGAGGGAGCGATCAAGGGAGGCGGAGGAGGGCTGCCAACTTTATGCGGAACTGCGTTGTCACAGTACTTTCGCTTTCACTTTCACTGCCACTGCCACTGCCACTGCCACTTCCTCTTCCTGTTCCCACCTGCCGGGCTCCTTTCCCTCAAAACATCCTGCCTGATGCGCCGCACGTGTCGCCAGTGTGGGTGTGTGTGACAGGTGGTTATATCAATGCACCCGAGTTGCCCCGCGGCGTCACGTTCCACTCACTCACTCGCTCCCTCACTGGCAGTGATGGGAAAAGTTGGCTTATTAATAACTAGTTGGGTCACAGGGGGTCATGTGGCGATGAGATACCCAGGTGACCGGCGAAAGGCAATGCATTTTGGTGGAATGTCCTTAGAGGGAACATGATTCACTTAAGGTTTAGAGGCCATAGAAAATAATAAATAAATTTTAGAATATGTTCTACTCCTGAATTAGGCTTCTAGAGTCCCTGAAAGGCTAGGAAACCCAGCGAAATCTAAGGATATATTGTATATAAATTAATATTCCTGCGATTACCTATAATTTCCAATTAAAAAAGCTGCAAATAAATACCTCTAGACACCTGATATGTACCTGCACTTACCCTTGCACTTTCCTCAAACCGGCGGCGGCGACGGCAGCACGTGGCACGTGATGTGCCCGGCGTGGATCGATCCTTGAGGGTCACGGACACAGCAGAAGCGGCAGCGGCAGCGTCAGCGGCTACTTAAGGCCACGTTAGAAAGAAAATCAAAAGCAAAATCGAATCCGGTCACGTAATTAATTGGTCAGCGTGAGGGCCGGAAGCGGCGAGCCGCCGGCTCGTCTCTCGGATCGGAATACGGGAGTCGGGAGTCGGTAGTCGGTAGACGGAAGACGGAAGAAGACGGGACAGGATTGGACGCGGCGGCCGAATGAGTGCCAGGCTCAAAACAGGCTGTTCCGGCCTCCGAGCTTTGCACGGCCAGGTTTTCAAATGCAGCGCCGATGGCCGTGAGCTTTGCAGCTTTCACCAAGCAAGCTTTTGGCTCCTGGCCAGGCCACCATCCACCATCCACCAACCTCCCTGCCACAACAAGTGGCCTCGCGCGGGTCTAGTTCAATCACGTTGCAGCAGTCCTTGAAATCGGGGATTACATGAGCGCCCGCGCCCGCGACCGCTCCCGAACCCGAACCCGACACAGGTAAGCATGTCCACATATGCTCGGGATTACTCAGGCCCCCCCACATTTGGTTATTTTTTGTGCACAGCTGGACTCCGCCTCCTCCTCCTTCTCCTCCGCCGCCTGCCACTTGTTGCAAACCAACCTGTTGCAGATGAGATCAAATCCAGGATTTGGGGCTGCACGCGGCTGGCAACAAGTGTGTCCCAATTATGCGCATTTATTTTCAGCTAATTAAAAAGGCTTTGGGGTTAAGCTGCTGCAGGCTCTGGCAGGACCCGAGGCTTGATGGCCAATTAGGACGAAACGTGTTCGAATTAATTATAATGAAGGGGCTTCTTTGGCTTTTCAGCTATTCAGCTTTTCAGCTTTTCAGGTGAATGATGTTTCCATTGAAAAGGCAACTAGTTTGGGCTTAAAGCCAGTTATCGTTGAGGGGATTTTCAGTTTTTAAACTATTTAAGCTGCCTGGAATAGGATGGAAATGCTAGGGGGGCTTGAAATAATCTAATTAAACTTAAATTAGCAATTCTTCTCCCTTCACTACCTTTACGCAAGTCTCCAGGAATTAATACGCCAGCTCCAGAATCTCCCCGAGCGCAAAAATAAAGAACTAAATAAAGATTTATTCCTGGAAGCCGCCTCGTAATGTCAGCTGCAGTTCCATTTTAGATAACCTTGAACCCGAACACCTGCGGGCCCATCCTGCTGCTCCTGCCCCCAATCCTGCTGGAAAAAGAAACGCACATGTAAGTCGATGATGCATGCAATGTGGTTATAATACTTTCGTTACGTAGACAAAATACATATATGTGATTATGATGAGATTATGATGATTATGATAGGAATTTAAAAAAAGTGGAATGTGGAATGTGGACAGCTGCAGCCGGGTCCTCGCTGATGCCTCGCTAGATGCCTCCCCTGGCGCCATCCTCCTCCTCGTTGGTGTCGATGGTGTCAATCGTTTCGTTGGTGTCGGTATCATTCGTATCGTTGGTGTCCGCATTCAGATCCACCCAGTTGTCGTCGCTAATCTCGTCAATGGTGTCCGTGTCATCGACCACAGCGGCCACGCTGGCATCGTCCGTGGAGCCGGAGCCCGTAGTGCCCGTGGTGGTCGTTGTGGCCGCCGACGAGGGTCTGGCCGCTCGCTCGAGCAGATCCTCTTGGGTGGCCGGCGTGGGCGTCGTGGATGTCGTATACGAGGCCGAGGAAGGCGTCTCCGATCGGGTGCCCGATCCTGAGCCTGAACCCACCTCCGAACCCGATCCAGAACCCAATCCAGAAGCCGACCCAGAGCCCGTAGGACAGCTGCTACTGGCCGTTCCCGAGGTGGATGGTCCATCCTCGCCGGTGATGGCGTCCTGGGACAAACGCGGATGCGGCGGCTTGTACTTGTGCTTGAGACGGGCCACCTCGTACTCCTTGAGATCGGACAGCTTGAGTGTGATGCTTTGCAAGTCGCGTTTTAGCATTTTTTATTATTTTTCTTCGCTTAAAACGCGTGCAGAGAAAAGATGAAAGTTCGAGCGCTCTCCGGGTTACAGTTATTCCGGCAGAGTTGCCAGACCTGCGAGATCCGAGCTAGAGATCGTACATCCAACGAAAAAATTACAACTGAAAGCTTTTGTCAAATAGCTAAAATATATCGGCATCGGTTAAATAGATCGGTATCGAAAAAATATTCTGTGTGTTCTCTGTGTACAGTGTGTACAGACACACAGTTTTTTAGTGCGTATGTGTGCGAAGCTTACAGACACGATCGCCAGTTAAGAGCCCCCCCACTAGATTACTTGTTTGGTTGGAAACCGCTGGCCAAAGCTGCATCAAGAGTACTTGAAAAAAAAACTTCTAGAAGGCCAATCAAAAAATCTTTTCTTAGCGCACATCTTTAACCAAAAGTGAAGCATTTACAAATAAATTAAGTCGGTAGGGCGAACCGTATGATCTAGATAATATATTAAGTTGCTTTAAATTTTATAGCTCTAGCTACATATATATAGATTCTGATTTCAGTCTCTTAAGGGGTTACGCCACCCTGGACGTTTTTATATCCGGTACCCATAGGGTACAAGGGTACTATAAGTTAGCGCCAATCGAGAATGTATGTAACAGGCAGAAGCAGAAACCTCCGACCTTATTAAGTATATATATTCTTGATCAGCGTCACTAGCCGAGTCGATCTACCCATGTCCGTCTGTCCGTCTGTCCGTCCGCCTGTCCGTGTGAAACAACAGATCTCAGAGACTATAAGAGCTAGAGTTACCAAATTTAGTGACAACATTGGAATCTATTAAACGGAGATAAAGTTTGTTTTAAAATTTGGACACGCCCACTTCCGCCCCCGAAAATCATAAAAAACGGTATGTAAGCTATGGGCGTGATTTTCGGCTTAAAGTAAATATATAGACTTATTAAGTAGGCAATCGCGAACGTGTTCTGAAAATTTGGGTAAAAACGGGTGATAAACATGGAAGTTAATAAACAATAAATGCTTTCACACTCTCTCGCTCTATCGCACTGCTTTGGAATAATTTCGCGTGTCTGAGCACTTAGCTTTTGCTTAACATGTCCCTAGCAACATTTGTGTTTTTTGGGTGTTGCTCAACATGTTTCTAGCAACATTTGTCTACATTTGTCAACATTTTCGTTTTTCTGTGTTCATGTGCTATTCAATTTCACCCAGAATGCTTTGGGTCGGTACCCGGTGGTATCTCACAGTCGGTCACACTCAACTGTAGCCCTCCCACTTGTTAATAATCGATATTCTTAAATTATTTAAAAACGAGAAAGAAAGCTAACTTCGGTAAACCGAAGTTTATATACCCTTGCAGTCAGCAATTGGATCATTGAAAATCGATCCATTTTGGCATTACCAAAAAAAAAATGTCAAATTATGTAAATTTTGTAAATTTTACATTTTACATGTAGAATTTTACATTTTACATGTAGAATTTTACATTTTCATATAAATCGACGGATCCCTTCTATGGCAGCTATATGATATAGTTGTCCGATCTTAATGAAATTAAAACCGTAATTCTAGAACTATAAAAAATGACTATATCTCGAAATTTATAGAAATTCGTTGAAAAACAGAGAAATTAAAAATTTTTGTACATTAATTTCGCCATCACTCCTATGGCAGCTATAGGATATAGTGGTCCGATTTCGACCGTTCCGACATAT
>VNJW01001661.1:0-10486 GCA_008042615.1 Drosophila auraria | reverse complement strand
ATTATAATTATATTTAATTCAATTTATCTTTTTCTACATGTCAATGACATATATTAGAATAATAAACCTTTTCAATAAATTTATAATGTTCACTGAATACTAAACATGTCTTGGTAGAAACCATATTAAAGGGGGGCATTGGTACGAATGGGAAAAATGGGTCAAGAAAAAATGACATAACTTTTGACTGACGAATGTTCACTACATGGGATCATATAGCGCAGCCAGCGATGATCCATTGGCACGCGAAGACGTGAAGGGGAGGGAATTGGCTGAAGCACTGCCGATCGGATATGATCAAGCTTACGTAAAGCTTGCCGGCGGTGAGGACAGAACGACAGACTGACGAACACCTCTTTCTTTTATTTTCAGGCACGTAAATAATTATTCTGATTACGTTTGGAGAGGCGAGTGGCGTCCAAAGAACCCACCCCAAATCCGGCGAGCTCAGCTGCACAAATCGTGTCTGCTATCCGGGCGGCCACTCCCTCAGCAGAAACAGAGAAGTTATAATTTTCGTTCCATTAATTTTCCGATCACTTCTATGGCATAAGATATAGTGGTCCGATTCCAGCCGTTCCGACATATATAGTAACCGCAATAGGAAGGAGACTATCTGCAAAGTCTCATTCAGATAGCTCGAAAACTGAGAGACTAGTTTGCGTAGCAACGGACAGACAGACGGACAGACAGACGAAAAGACGAACATGGCTAGATTGACTCGGCTGGTGATGCTGATCAAGAATATATACTTTATGGGGTCGGAAATGCTTCCTTCAATGCGTTGCATACTTCTGGACAAAATTGAAATACCCTGCAAGGGTATTAAAATTAAAAATAATATGTTTCTAAGAGAATGTATTCTTGACTTAGAGCTGACTGTTTATACATGAGAATATCTGGTTGTTTTTTTTTTTAAGGGTGCTTTTCCACTACCTTGCTTTTTCCAACTATCGCACGAGAATCACGAAAAGCATAAAAAATGTTTCTATTAGAAAAAATGCTTTTTAGCACTCGTTTAGAGGCAAACAGTTGTGTTTTGTTTTGGTTACATTCAATTCAAAATTCAAACCTATGCTTACTAAGATTAAAATGAAAGAGCTAGACTTTGTTTTCTATTTGCGGCTCAGTAACAATAAAGATTTCACGTGGTTCCGCCAGCCAGCCTGTTGACTGGAGACGTAAGACTTGCAGGAACCACTGCAGTCCACTGGAATCTCTTAGCCTGAAGCCGAGTCTACAACTTAGATGCAGACGCATCAACCCTTCTCTTCTTAAGCAAGTCTTTTATAATCCCGAATTCACATCACCTGGCCCTGCCCAAGGAGGAGTAACCGGCGGCGGTCCTGCCACCGGAGGAGAAGGAAAAGTTTGGGTATGCGACTCATGTGCAGGCTCCGCCACCGGTTACGTCAGAACATGACGAAGAAGAGAGCTCGGAGAAGTAAGAGGATCCCTGCGCACCGCCGTCGACGCCCTTCTGTCCACAGGCTTCACCTATTTGCAGGTGTCGGCTTGCAAGCTAAAGAAGGCAATTGTCCTGCCCAAGTAGTTTTACAAAGGCGAAAAGCTGCAGAAATTGAGGTCGTCTAGGAAGAGAGGACGCTCTTAAACGAGCAACCAATATCATCTTGCTAGTGGTGATAGCTGGACAAAATTACACATCCATACGCAGAAGAAGACTGATATAATTGATATTATACCCAAAAACTAGAATTGGAAAAAGGAACTGTAGTGGAAACGGGGCCTTATAAAACAAAAAATATAATGTGTGACGACCCCTAAGGAGCCGTCACAAAAACATGCTGGGGAATTGTTTATATACATTTTGTTATTAGTTTTAAGTTCGCCCGCGAGGGTATCTAGGTTGTCGCCATGAAGGGGAAGCCCTATATTTCTATTGCTTTTAGTTTTAAGTTCGCCCACGAGGGGATCTAGTTTGGTTAAATAGTTTGAAGTCAGAAAAGTTATATATAAGTCAGAGTTAAGGAGAAGATAGTTTGCAGTGTAGGGACAGAAGGGAATATAGAGGGGAAGAAGGAGAAGAAATAGGGTCCGCAAAATCACGTGTGCATGACGATCTCGACACCGGCTGAGCTGCGTACAAGAGAGCGAGAGAGAACACGCCCGAGTTTCACGGTCACGGCCACGGTCAAAATTTCTGTACATATACCATAAGCCAGAGAGCCCGCTGCCGACCGCGCTGCTGACAGCGGTGCCGCAAGTCAGACGAAAGAGGCGTGAGAGAGATTTTTTCACGGTCACGACCACGGCCGAAAATTTCTGCAAGTACATAATAAGCCGAGATCCCGACGTCGACAGCGCTGCCGCGAGTCAGAGGAAATATGCGAGCGATGTTCCGAATAGGCAGGCCGGTTAAGAAGGAACGAGAGGCGAATAGGCCCAAAAGGGACTGCGCTCTGCCAGCGCCGCAGTAGACAGACAACGAGCGGTTGGAAATAGAAAAGGAGAGAGGGAACGCGATCGTGCGGCTGCAGTCGCACCGCAAGGAAATAAAGCACGGCGCTCTCTCGCTGCCGGCCAAAAAGTTATTGGAAGCTCGGAAAGACTGCAGAGGAGGGCAAATGAAGGGAATGAAAAATGGAAGCCGGGCACTTGGCAAGGAACTACGAAAACGATCGCACGGAAAATTTTGCAAGTGACGCCGAGTTAGAACAGTGAAGAGAAAAAAACCCACGTGCGCGGAAAAGAACTAAGAAAACGAGAAACAGAATAAAAAGGAAAAATAGAAGCAGGCACTTGGCAAGGAACTACGAAAACGATCGCACGGATAATTTTACAAGTGACGCCGAGTTAGAACAGTGAAGAGAAAAAAAAACCACGTGCACGGAAAATAACTAAGTTAAACGAGAAAACTAAATAAAAGGAGAAATAGAAGCAGGCACTGGTCGAGGAGCAGCAAAAGCGATCGGACGCGAAGTTTTCGAGTGACGCCAAGCCTGAAAGTGTACAAAAAAAAACCCATGTGCGCGAGAAGGAAAGCTGAATAGGAACGAGAAACAGTGAAATAAACTAGAATTGTCGGCGAGAAAGTGAACACTAAAGTGACCGAGAACTATAAAAACCGGAAGGAAAAGAAAGAGACGAGAAGATGTATAGAAGATAAGAAGGAGATTATAGCGGGTAAGCGAGAAAAAAGGTAATTGGTGCAGCCAGGCATTTAAATAAAAAAGTGTATAAAATAAAGTCGAAACAAAACGAAATCATATAAATTCAAGAAAGCAAACAGAATAAAACTGGAAATGACCATGAAAATCGAACCCACGGGTGTGTATTATCTGATGAAGAATAACTCGAGAGTCGGCGGCTGCCGATTGAGGGTAAGCATGCATACTAACTGAAACTTATATTAACCGTACTTAAACTCAAACGTCTGGGTTCTCCCGTTTTTGCAGTATTTAGGTATTAACTGTAGTTTGAACGCAAACTTCTGGGCGCTCCCGTGTTTGCCATAGTTAAATATTAACCGTAGCTTTGACGCAAATTTATGGGTTCTCCCGTTTTGCAAAAGTTAAGTAATAACCGTAGTTTTTGCCCTAGCCTGGTATTAGCCGTAGTTAATGTTAATCGTAGTGAAGTGCAAATCTCTGGGGCCCGTCCGTTTTATTTGCAAAAGTTAAGTATTAGCCGTAGTTTGGTGCAAATTTCTGGGGCCGCCCGTGTTTGCTTTAGCTTAGAGAATAATCGAGGTTAGAGTTGAGACCCAGGGTTTGCCCGAGTCGTCCCTAACCTTAGTTTAACGTAAATTTTGGAGCGTGGTCAGGGTGACTTTCAGCCCAAGGTTATTCATAAACAGAGCAGGGGTTCAGGGTTTGCCCGAGCCAATATTAGCCGCAGCCTCAGTATAAAATTGAGAGCCTAGTCCCGAGTACAGTTACGGTAGTAGTAATCTTAGACCAAGTGTAGACCCAAAGCTGCATCCGAGTCCACGCTAACGGTAGTTGGATGTAGGCTTCTTAACTTCCATGTTCAACCTGGTTTAAGGCTAAGTACAGTTTGCCAGAGTCGCTGAAGGCACCCATACCGACTCTAAACGTAGGTTAATGCGAGTTTCTGGGTTTTCCCGTGCTTACATTAACCAAATGTTAACTGTCGGCGGATTAGAGGCCCAAGGTATGGCTGAGTTGGCACTATGAGCAACCTTGGTGTGAATTCCTAGGGTGAACCATATTTCTTAATAAGTCATAAGATCAAGCTTGCTGGTGGCAGGATATACCCCTTCTCTTGGTGGCGATTCTGTTCGCAAGGCCCTTGGAAAGTTATCGTTAGCAAATATCTGATTAGAGGTGACCTCAAGGTTATGAACTCGGTTAGGGTGGACCCATACAGTTTTACTCGATCATCAAGACCCCTCCTAACCACTAAATCCCTCGATTCCTAACGAATAGGCACCCTTACTCACATTACTCACATTACTCGCATTACTCACACACACGGTCCACTGAAATATTATAAATTTTTTGTGGAGGTACTGGCCAACCGCTGAACTCACCCCGGCTGGGAAAACACCTTTATAGATGGCGCCCGAACAGGGACCCGTTGCTTGATCCTTAAGGATCAGAGTCGATAACATCAGGCGGATTAAAGCCCCGCAGAGCGTATCAGGCCGGATTTTGGTTGGGAAAAAGGGAAAAAGGGGTTTGGTGAACGAAACCAAAGAGAAAAGGAAAAAGCACAGTAAAAGCACACTATGACAGACAACGGACAAGAAAAGAAATCCGCTATGAAGCCGACCGACGGTAGGATCGGTGAACGCTGGATTTACGCACTCAGGAAAGACGAACTTCTAGCATTGGCCTCAGAGTTCGGGTTCGATAACACCGGGAAGGTGGATGAGATGAGAAAACGCTTCGCAGAAGTAGTCAAGACAGACGAACTGACACAGGCACAGAAGATCCGACTGGTCGAACTAGAGGCCACGTTCGCAGCCGGAGGCTCTAATCTTCCGCGTCAGAGAGAGATAGACACGGGAAACACTTACCTACAGGTACCAGGATACTATACGCCCAGGTCAGGGAGTCCAGTCGACGAAGCACGGGCTGATGCCGGTCGCAATAGAGACACGGATTCGCATCACGCAGAGTACGTACCCTACGGGGTCAATTATGGTCGTCCTCCTGCCCTGGTTGCCGTAGCCGAACAAGTACGGAAATGGAGACTGAAGTTCAACGGTCATACCGACCCATTAAGTTTCTTGGAAGAGTAAGAAAAAAGGGCTACGTCCTACGCCCTCCCACTGTTTCTCCTGCCGAGAGTCATGACCGAAACACTCACGGATCGGGCATCGAGATGGTTCAGGACGAGCCGTCTCCAGAGTGCCACCTGGCTCGAATTTCGTCGAGAATTCTTAGACTTTTTCTTACCACCCCATTATTTCAGACGTCTAGAAGACGACATAAGATCACAGTATCAGAGGGAAGGGGAACATTTCAAGAATTATTTTATCGACATACGTACCCTCATGCGGCACGCTGCATATAGCCAGTCGGCGGAATTAGACAGGATCTACGAGAATTCCTTACCAGCATACCAGATGTATGTGAAGCGTAGCGACTTCTCGACGCTGGGGCAGCTCTTCCAATTCGCAGTAGAATACGAGAGTATACAATATCACGATCCTCAAGATCGGATGACGTCACAAGGTCAGCTGACCCAAACACAGGAAAGGAACCCATTCCGAGGAAATCCCCTTGTTCCACCCGAACCACGACCCTCTAACCCGGGGGTAGGAGAGATCTCGAACCAAATGATGAGTCAAGAGGCACCACAGTCACCGCCAATCAGGCAAGTGGTTTACAACTGCGGAGTAGACGGTCATTTCGCTAGAGATTGTCAAGGCCCTCGACGCCTAGTATGTTGGGATTGCCAGAGAGAAGGAGTCCGTACAATCGATTGCTGAAGACGACCGGGGGCGGGAAACGAACAGCGTCCCCGACCGAACCTGGACATTAGCTACAGTTGATAGCGGAGCTACGATTAGTTTCGTCAACGAAAATCTCCTTCGGCGGCTAGATGCATCAGCGACTATAAGGGACGTTCGCACCATCATAAGACTAGCTGATGGCACCGGCGTCGACATAAAGAAGATGGTGATCACCGACCTGGCGTTAGGAGGACAGACTGTGGAAGTAGCCCTCTTGGTGATGGATTCCATGCTAGACAAGGTCATAATTTGCATTAATATAAGATAAAATAAGTTAAAATAAGTTGCAACTATCTTTAAGCTTGGAAAAGTTCTTTGATTTTAGAATTAAACTAAGACGCGCTTCTGATGGTTTTAAGAGCATGGGGTTGATTATTTCTTAGCGAAGACCGGTAAAAAAAACTGCCTTCTTGAGCATAAGGTTTTATATCTGGGTATAATAAAGTTTTGTGTTCTTTGCGATTGAGCAGGAAGAAGTTTTTGAAACAAGTGAGATGGTTCACGGGTGCAAACAATTTGTTGAAAATAAATTAAGGCTTTAAAGTCGATCCACTAAGGCTAAGGTCAAGAATATTGTGGACTAGATGAGAAGTGTTTACAGTACGACGGACAATTGAATTACATGTAATAGTTAGTTTTTGCATATGTTGAGTGTCGCAATACCCAAAAATTTTAACTCCGTAAAAAAGAGTGGGAGTTGGCAAGAACGACTGAGAAGTTGAAAGCTGTCTAAGAAGCCCATACGGTCGCCCGGCTGCTTTGTAAATATGTTTGCTCGATGTTAACGTGTTATTAAGAGTGATACCCAGGTGACCAGCAGATTCCACACAATTAATTGGGTTATTGCCAATTAATAAATTCTAGAGTTGAGTAGTATCGAAGGGTCTTTTGTATATGACTATACACTTGCTCTTTTTAGGGTCTAGACATAGTCCAGTTTCAATTGCCTAGTTATTAATTTTGAGGAGCAAGGTAATACACACACTAACACAATCATTAACCTGACATAAAAGTTTACTGTATAAATGGACATCATAAGGAGACAGAACGTTTGGCAAGTCATTAACATAGATAGAAAACAACAAAGGCCCTAACACAGAACCTTGGGGAACCCCTCTATTCACCGAAATAAACCGAAAAGTATGCGACCCATACACAATTGCTTGTTGTCTACCTGGTAGATATGACGTCAATAGCATGACTGCAGAGTCCGAAAAATTTAAAAGGTTTTTAGCTTAGTGCACAGAATACTATGGTTGACGGTATCAAAGGTCTTACTGTGATCGAGTAATGTCAAAAAGGTAATCCAATTCTTATCTCGCCTTGATCGGATATCTTCAACTACATCAGTAATGGCACTAATACCACTCCTCTTTGTTATAAATCCAGATTGTTTGTTCCTAAGCATTGAATTGTTGTCTATAAAGGGTTGAATCTGTGCCACCAGTATGTTTTCAAAAATTTTTGACAAGAAACAAGTTGGGATATGTGTCAGAGCTCGGTTTGACTTTCGGTATTGGGACAATTTTTGCGTACATCCATGCGGAATTAAATGTGGATGTGGTAATTGCTGTGTTCATAATATGTGTAATATGGGTAAGGATAAAAGGTATAAATAATTTAATTCATTTTTGGCTAATGCCATCCAGGCCTTCAGCGTTTGACTTAACTTAAGGTAAACATTCAAGGACATCACATTGGTTAAAACACATAAAACTAAATCTATTATCACAGTCTGGTAAGCCATTTAGGTACTTGTTACATGTAGCTTTAGGTACATCGTATTGCACAAACTTTGTGTTCAGGTCGTTGACGTCCACTTGGTGTTGGGTTGACTGCTTGCTTTTACCTATTCATACATTTTTAAGTTCACGCCGGGTTTGTTTAATGGAGTGGTTTTGGAATTTAGACCCTTAAAAGTAACACATTGCAGATCTGATCATCTGCCGAACATTATCACGCGCCCGAGCGTATTGCAATCTAAAAAATTCAGTTTTATATTGCTTCCACTTATTTTACGATTCCACTTATTGTACGGTTCGCTATGTTTCTCTTAATGTTGTTGGTGAACCAAGGATTGTGCTTCGGTGAGATAGTCTAATTAACACACATTTGTTGGACAAGTAATCAAATAAATTGATGCTCGATCTTGGGGGACAAATATATGGATGTCCAATCACAATTATTATATTCCACATCCAGTTAAGTATAGTTAATATTTGTATAATCCCTAAATTCGAAAGTCTTTGAATTATAAGCTAAGATCAAATCATACGTCATAAAAATAAGGTCATGCTTGGAGAAAACTGGTACAGAGACCTGGTCATACAATCAAATCCTACTAGGGTCATTAACAAGGAAAAGGTCAAGAAGATTATCACAGGTATTGGTAAAGTGTGTCGGAGTCTGCAGATTCACTGATGACAAACCGATAGATTCGAAACCATCGAGCAGATGTTTCTCCCTTAGGATATTTTTATTCAGTAATAATAGCGTCAGTATAGTCGACCTTTATTTTACACAAAACATTTATAAGGAAGTATGGTCTATATTACGGTTCGGACGGTAAATGCATCCAATCAATGCTTTCAAAGAAAGATCTTTTCTTGAAAGCTCTAAAAATAAATATTAAATGTTGCTGTCCAATGGATGCTTACATTTAACAGTACAATTCAATTTTTTGTTCACATTATTAGCGACACCACCAGCATGACTGTGGAACTACCTATTTCAGTCTGGTCGAACATATTGAGGACCTAATGGGAAGCTCGCTTTAGTGAAAATGAGGATTTTAAAAGAAAAAGAGATAGTTGCAAACGTTTGACAATTAATAATGATAAATAATAAATAATAATAAATATAATATAAAAAGCTCTCACAGTTCAGAGTGCCAGCCTTATAATGCGATCCAGATGAAGCAGCAGTAGTTGTAGGCGATGTTGACGATGAAGAGATGGGAATTTAAGTATGTTTTTGTTTTTGTACGCCCATATCATGAGAGAGCGCAGAAAGCACATACATGCGCTCAATGCGGTATATCATATTATTACCGCAGCGGACATGTACAAGGCCTCTTCGAGTAAAAACTGCATATACAATTTTATGCTTCTTAAGCTTCATGGCCTCTCTAAAAATAACATAGTGCTCTCTTAGAAGCTGCTCATAAATATGATATATAGAGCGGCTTGTGAATCGAACCCCATTCAATACAACGTAAAAGCGTTATTTTTTCGTGGTAGTTTTCCATTTTTATAATTACCACCGGGTCCACAGAAATTCTTTGTGTTTTTCTGGACCGAAAAATCTCGGTAAATTTCGGGGGAGGAGTGAGCTGCAGATAAAAGCAGAGTTTGTTTTAGAGGATCTTCAGATTTTCACCCTCTACAAATGGAATTCCGTGCTTGCGTAATTCAGATACCTGAGTTTCCATTGCTGAGCTGAAAGTTTGGCTTCAATCTCACCCACTCTCTCATTCAGAGTGTTCAGTTCGCACACCTTCCCCTCCAGATGATAGACACGCTCGTTCACCTTGTCCCTGTCGGATCGTAACACGGCGACCTCAGCCTCCACGTTCGCGACCCGCACTACCATCAGCTTTAGATCAGCTGCGATTCCATCCAGACGAGTCAAAAGGCCACCGAGAATACGCTGCTCCGTGTCTTGGACCAGGTCAGTGATTTTTAAGGTTTGCTCTTGGAGACGTAGCTTGCAGCTGAAGTGATGGCGCATCAGACACTCGCTCTTTGGTGCTCCCGTTATAGTTGTTGTTGTTGTTGCTGCGCAGACGCTTGCTTGATGGTACTGTATTCGCAGACATAGTTGCAGAGTACTTGTAAGGCAAGTGGTTATGTAGAGGTGTTGAAGAAGAGGCGGTAATTCGAGGTTCGATTCGCTCACACATATGCAAATGCCGGGTTCGATGCACAAAAACAAAACCGATGCAGATTTAGAAGTTTGTAATTCTAATTGTTTTAAATGGTTTTAAGATTTCGCAAGTGCAGATTAACAATGATCACAGTGAGAACGGGAGATGATCAACTTTTACACAAGTGATTTACATTTATCGGCATAAAATATGAGGTAAAAACTTGATTCTCTTCAGAGCTATTAAAAAACACGTCCGCTCTACAGTTTCTCTCTTCTTTTCCATACAATCACAATAATACCTATTATACCTATTAAATATATACCAAGTAAGAAAGCTACAGTCGAGTGTGCTCGACCGCCTGTGCGATACCCGGTACCTAAACGATAAATAATACTTACTATATAATACTACTTCGATACTTCCTAAAATAAATCGGCGCTCGAATTAGCTCCCATGCATAGCCAAGCGGTCTAAGCGCTGGGAAAATGTTTTTTTATGCAAGAAAGGTCTGCGGCTTTCTCAGGTTTTCTCCTTTTTTATTCAGCTATTACGTTTTAAGTCAGTTTTGCCAAAATTACGTAAACAGTCTTCGAAGCATACTAAGTATTGTAGCAGAGTAAAACACGCGCCAGTTCAGGTCGGGATCACTCGCAAGACTGACTCCTGTTCTCTTT